>JAQIYA010000109.1:0-29856 GCA_034699355.1 Microtritia minima | reverse complement strand
ATAGACAAGTTTATGAATTAAATCATACAAATTTCCCGTATAATTAAAGCCATTGTTTTACTGGCTATAAATATAATAACTTTTAAAAATTTATACTCTCACGAAGATATCAATTTAATTATGAAAAATTCGTAATATTTAATAATTCTTATATTAAATAATAATTAAGACAAGCGTTTATTTACAAAGAAATTTATTTATTTCACTTGTTTATTCAATTTCAAATTTAAATATCTCGGGCACTTATAATTATTATTAATCATCTTATTTTATAATTAAATATGGCAATAATGTCTTATTGGCTAAGTTTTTTTTAATTGTTTTTGTAATAAGTAATCACACTCAAGACACTAGATATATCGCGAAATTATTGTTTTTGTTTGTTTTCTTGTTTTTTTAAATGTCATTTACGTTTGTAATGTGTACATAAGTGAATAACAATTGAGTCAATACAGGTAATGACAAATCAAATATAAATCAGATTCAATTATAGAATTCGTTAAGAAATGTAATTTTTTGTTTAATTCCAAAAAATTATATTCCCTTTAATAGTAAAACATATCGTTTCGATCAATAATAACATTATTAATAATAATAATGAGTGTTTATGTTAATCAACATTAAGAAACATGTAATTAGGCTAACAATTAAATATTGTTTTAACAATTAAATGTATTACTCTACTACACACTATACAAATATATGATTTGTATATAATTGAGTTTACTATACAGAGAAAAGTTTAGAAATATTACATTAATTGCTCGAATAATTGAAGTATTCCTACAGTAGAGTATTGGATAGAATTTTTTTTAACTTTTAAATATTTCTTAAAATTCATAAAACGATTTATTATTTTATACATGGCTAATAACAATATGTAATAAATAATTTATTATAAATACAAATAATTCTATTTGGATTATGGGAATAAACATTTAATAATTGATAGCATTTATAGTCACTACTGTTTCTGCATTATGAAGGTGTGAACAAAGGAAGGAATGATTGCGAGCGCATATGTTATGTTGGGATGTAATCAATTAATGTAATCAATAATGAGTCTCATTAAATGATGGAGATTTTGCTGCTTTCAAACGGAGTATCTATTAGTCAACATTATATAAGTATTAAAGAAAAACTCATTATTTCTGGTTGCAAAGTAAAAACTACACACATTCGTTGTTTGGTCTACCTGTTTGTGGAGGCGTACAACTTTGTTAGATTATACCCTCCAAATGCATATATATTGATAATAATAATTATATGTATATATATGTATGTATTTATATGTTTAAATGACAGTTATATAAAGAGATAAGTTAGTGATCATGTTTGAAATATAATTTATAAACACATACTGTATGTCAAATTTATCATATCTTTTTTAATAAACATTTCTAATTCCTGCACTAAATCGATACATGAAAATTATTTGTACAATATTTTCTGATTGTGTTTCATTTAATGTAATCAAACACAATCTTAGTTACTTTCTTAAGTATAAATTAATTTAGAAAATATTACTAATATTAAAAATGTCGAAACATAATCACTTTGTGAGGCGACAACAATTTCAATTCAATTAATTGGACGATTTCTTTAAGCTTCGAGTCAACATTAAATCATATGCTAACATATCTTAATTGCCATCATTTCATTAATAAAATAAGAAACTAAAAAACCATAAAATGAACATAACAAAACATTATCTTTACAAAAAATTCCTTCTACTAAGTAGAGAAAGACACTGTCGAGTCACTGGCAATTACAGACAGTGTTTTTACGGTGAAGTAAAACACTGTCTTTAATTGATCGCAAGCAAAGAATTTTGGTAAGACTGGGGCGCGAACCTACCAGTGCTTCCACTCATAGGCTACACCTTAACCATTACACCATAATAAAAACCAATCGATTTAATTTAATTTCGTGTCGATTAACCCTCAACTCGTGTAACACCAAATTCAATATTTTATTACAACTGGAGGTAATTCTAAATGATGGCAATATATGATCGCTAATTACGCAAAATGTTTAATATAATACTCGATAGCTTCAATGTTTGTGAAAAATATTTAACATTTTGTTGTATATTTTCTCTTTTACTAAATCTTCACATTGTTTTAGTTTGCGTTTGTCGCCGATCTAAATATATATTATCTATTTATTTATTTTTGATTAACAAATATTTACGTTATAGTTCTTCCATAAAGTTGAAGATTAAAATAATTTGCTGAATACAAATCGAAATAGCTATCTATGAAATGTAATTGTTATTTAAAATATATACTCGAAAGTTGTTATCCATTAAAGTGATGCACAATTGCGGTCAAAAAGTTTCAATTCTTCATTTTGCGAACGGCGAACAGCTTTACCTATTAATTGGTGCGATGTTTACTGAAGTCAAATTTATTCACATTTATATACACTATACATGGCCGTCAATTTCGCATTTAAAAACACTGTTCACTTATTGTATCGAACAATCGTCAACAATCTGTCTTTTAATGCCATTCATTTGGGTTTCGAGAGTATTTTTGAATTCTATTTTCAAATAAAATAAAAAACAATTTTAATATTGGAATTTAATTTTCACAATTTTTGTCCTAATTATCAATAATAATTTTTTTATGACAGCATCAGTAAAGTTAATAAAGTTAAGCATAATAGTTAGACTTACTGGTGAACTCGTCCTGATTGGCCTCATCCTGTTCGGCGGCGATCTGTTCGGGTGTCTTCTTCATGCGATTCAGACCACTCGTTGATTTACCCATCTTGTCCTCCTGTTCTTTCTTCAATTCGGCCTCTTTTTCCTCGCGTTTTTTAATTCCGTACTAATAATGATTTGCACATTAATTTTATGCTAGACTTTTCAAATGTTATAAAATTCCAATCAAATCACTGTTACCTTATCTCTGATACCCTTTCGCATAGACTCTCTCTCCTCTTCCATCTTCCGATGCTTCTCCGCTCGCCGTTCCTCAGCCTCTCTGAGCGCGTCTAGTCTTTCCTGTTCGAGCTGTTGGAGTTTTTCTTTTTCCTCAGCGGTCGGACCATCGCTGCCACCTATTTCTGTAATGGTAACGGTCTGATCAGTTTAGTTATATAGTGAGTTAGTTACGGCCACATTCATTTTATTAGAGGGAGTAAAGGGCAGTCGGGTTTAAAAGTTTATTATATGTGTCTAAGCTTATAGACTAAGCGAGAATCACAAGAATGGACGAGAATGTGGTCAATAAATAAATAAGCGGAGCATAAAAATAAAATATGATATTTTATTAGCAGTTTTAATAATTATGTGAGATATTTTATTTTAAAAATTTCAACACGACTTTGTCGATCGAAGAGTGTGCGCTCAACTGATTCGACCTGAAATGACCAGCAGTAATACGTTTTTACGAACGCATTGTACCGACAATTCTTGTGTCCCCTCTATCTCTTTCTATCAATAAATATAACTTTATATAACTTATCTGTCGACAGATATTTTTAGTTCATTATGACATTCGCTACAAATAAGGAGAAGAATAAACAGGACAAACACAGTCAATATTCGCAGTAAAGTAAAGACAATTTGACCGAAATTTTTTCTTATCGAACGGTAAAGCTTAACATTATTTTCTTTCTCGCTCTTTTCTGATAATAATAGTCAAGTGCATGCATGCACACACACATGGAGAGAGAGTTAAGTGAGAGTGAGTGCGAGAGAGAGAGAGAGAGAGAGAGATTTGGTTCCCCCAATAAACTCAATACGGAAAAACAGTGGCAAGTTTTTCAGGAGTCATTTTCGACTCGCAGTTGCGTGAATGAAGAGCGAACAATGGATAAAATTGACAGAAGAATCAAAATAAATGTTACGCTGAATTGATGGGCTAAATATTACTCTGATTCTTCTTCCCATACAATTTGATAGAAATAGTTATGATATTCAATTCACGGTCGCCCTAACGCTGGGGTAAAATAGTAGGAAATAAAATATTTTAAAAAGAACAAAACGAGTGATTAAATTAGTAGCGAGTCTAATGACCTAACATTTTCATTACACGTACGCGTATTGGCAATACTGGTAGCATCACTGCCTAACTTTATTTGCCAAACGATTGATTTCGATGTTTTTGATGCTGCCTTTAGGTTTTTTAGTTGCAGTTAAGTTGTTTAACCTCATTGAACTAAATTAATGGCACACTCAATGATGGGATTTGTTCGTCCTTTACTGATTGAACACTTTAAACTATGTAATGAATTTTAAACAAACTATTTTTCGTTTTGAAATCATATAAAAATTTTCAATTGGCATTATAGGGATAAATAAATATTTATATAGGATTAACTTAAACGTTAACAGAATAAGTTATTTGAATGTATTATGAATTTTTCAAAATATATGGCATCAATATTTTAACATTATATTTTGAACATAAAAATAACCTTAAAGTATAGTTGCATCAAATCTGTTTCATCTAAGAGTTACATTTGTTATTTAAATCAATTGAAGGCTCTCGTAATACTTTTAACAGTAAAACTAAAACAATACATTTTATATTTTATAATGCAAGTATCATTAAACTCTCTTTTGTGAGCAGTAGTTTTGAGTGCAAATATACTCTATTTAATTGTATGGAGATTAACATAAGTATTTAGTGATTAGCGTCAATGAAACAAACATTAAATGCTTTTTGCTGAATATGACAAACATGTATCAATTTTTTAATCGCAAAGAATTATTGGCTAATACTGGTAATTATTATATATAGATTTTTTTAAAAAAAGAATAATTAAATTAATAAATAATTATATAAATAAATAAATAATTAAATGCATAATTTAAGTTATCAAATAATGCTTATAAAAAGAATTTTTTAATAAGTTTAGGAGTTTCTGTTCAGGCAAAACAATGATTACTAACTTATAGTTTTTCTAATTATTATTATAATTATATTAATTATAATAATTTTGAATTTTATATGATTTTAGATAATTGAAAAATCTAATATAAAATCCCTTAAGACGGGTATTTTTAGTTATTATTATTTCAATGAAACATATAAGTTTGAAATAATATTCATAAAAGAATGTTAATTCATATCAAATGTTTTGTGATCTTTCAAAATAAAATATGCTAAAAAATATTCGTAATATTCGGTTCGCAGCACTACGCGAATAATATCGTCTATTTAATATGCGCCAAACGAATATGCAAATACATTCTTAATGAACAAACCTGGGAATTGTCCTCAAACGCACTCGACTGAGGCGCTCAATATTTTGAATAGCTTGGCATTAGTAAACCCATTAGACTATTAAACAATATTTGTTATGCCATAATGACAATTGTAAAATTTGATTTATAAATTACCGAATTATTATTTAAAGAATATTCTATATATTTCTACTCGTGTTTTTCAATAATGCTCTCAGCCTTTAATATATTATGTCCACAAAGAAATGCTAGAGAGGTTAAGCTTGATTGCCATATTAATTACTATTGCCATTTGAATTTTAAAAGTTAAAAATAGAATTAGAGCAACACTTTAAATAATCTAAATTGATTATTACAAACATTAATTGCAAAAAAATTAAAGATTTGTTTGTAAAGCTGATTGTTTACAAAATTTTACTAGAATATTGTTAAAACTTTAATTTTTTTTTGTGAAACATGAAATGCTAGAATAAAATTTATTTCAATTAGTGATGTACACTTTAATCTACTAACCGAGTAGGTTAACCTTTACCTAGGGTTAACCTTTGGATAAAAAGCACAAATATTAACCCAGGGTTAAGATAAAAGTTAATGGGACCATTACCCGGGTTAAACAATATTATTATATCAAAACAAATAATCTTTAAGAAAATAAAGAAATAGATTTAAAATTAAAACTTATTAAAAGTCAAACAATCTAACTTATAACACATTTGGGAAAACAAACTGTTGTGTACACGCGAACTGAATATGTGACTATAATACCGAAAGTCTATTCAAATGTTTTGCAATGTTTTGATTTCCTTTTAAATTAGTCTAAATAATTTTTTATTTGAACTTAATTTGCATTATGTCGGGCTTTTGTGTGCAAACAAAATTTAACGAGTTTTGTTTGCTTATCAAAACGAAATTTGACATTTTACTCAATTATGCAAACATTATGTTTAGCATTATATTTAAGAAATCCTTATTTTGCCGCCAATGAAAATTTCAAATTGGTTTCCTATAATTTAAATTAAGTTAAATTTAATTAGGGCTATGATTTTTTGCTGGGGTTAACGATTCAATATGTTTTTATTACACAAAAATTTTTATTTATGGAAACAAATTAAATAAATTAAACTTGTATTGCTTTGAATAAATCATTCTAATTAATCAAAAAGTTTTATCCTAAAAAATAATTAATTAATTTAATTAAAGAGATTACAGTAGAATTTAACAAACATTAAACATTTAACGGTTACCTTTTATATATTACTATTTAGAATTAATCAAAAATTAAAGGAATTTATATATTTAATAGACGAAGTTTGAGTAAATTAATAAACAGATTAATGTTTTATTATTTAAAAATAAATAATAAAAATATAAATTATATGTATTAAAATAATTATAGATATTTATTTATAAATATAGTTTTATCTCAATAAATACAATATAAATATAGTTAAAACAAATGATAAACTCTCTATATTTATACAAATAATAAGCTATTTATTAATATAATTTATAAATTTCAATATCAAATAATAAATAGATTCTGTTTAAAGCAACTCAAAAATAATAGAAATATAAAAGGAAAAATTTGATTATACGGATGTGGCGTAAAAACATACATTTTCGAGTACAGAGAGCAAAACATTTTATCAAAAATATAAGAGAATTACTATTTGTCATACTTATTTTAGACACTTTAATAAAAAAATAAACACGAAAAATATAATCGACCGATTTATAACCATACAAAACCGAAATTTTTGATCCTATTTATGTTTTACTGAATGATCATAAATTTATATGTATAACATGAAATTTATTATAACCAAAACATAATATTAATAAAATACTGCTTAAGATAATGTTTACAAATAGAATGACCATTATTTTATTTGTAAATTTATTTTAAAGCTTTTTATTAATCATCTTTAAGGTCGTTGGAAAAGTAATGCTGTATTTTATAAGTTTATTTTTTAAAAGGCATACTAATATAGTATTTAAATTTTGTAAATGATTTTGTGATTACATTCAGTTTTAATTCATTAAATCACTTTCAAAAAGTTGTTAAAGACTCAAGAGCATTCTCTTTAAGATAAAACTTATTTGTTTAATTGTAAGTTTTAGCTAATCCTTCAATTTGTTACATTTATTACAATTTGTGATTATTTAATATGTAATTTTACTGAAGACTTATTAAACAATTTGTGAAATTTTATTTTTTATGAAATATATAAGTAAATATATAGCTCTAATAAGTGAATAATTAAAAGCAAACTTTGGTGACCACTAAATATGTTTATAAAATTTATATACTCCAATCTATATCTATATCCAAAAAATGCTTACATAGCAAATATTCAAACTTATAAATTTTGTATATATATTGTATTTGAACACAATTCTGACCGAACACCAAACCACACTTATTTATTCATGTATTCCTGTTTGAATGCGATGCCAATGTTTGAGCTGATGGCATAATACTTGTGAATATATCAAAACAAAAAGCGTAACAATATGTAAGTCAAATACGGCGAGAAATAGTACTCAAAAGTGAAGCGAAAATATAAATCATACGCCAAATGTCAGAATATCATACACATGGAAACGAAATCAATGAAGAATATCGGCTACAATGGGTCACAGAAGGCATTGATATACGAATGAATGCAAAATCAAAATCAATTCAACAAAATATAGAAATGCAAAAAGAAAATCTCGGTAATTATTATTATTCATTATTCGTTAATATTGAATAGTGAAATATTGTTCAGAAAATATGATACAAAAGAAGCAAAATTTCTCTATAGAGTCAATTAGTCTCTGGTCAAGTCGAAGCTTATTAATCAAATGACTTGAATTAAATCGAGACATAATAGCGTTAGAGTTGCGATCCATTTAAAGAATTGATAGATGAAGAGATAATTTAATGAAATACTGAAACGCGAGAGAGAGAGAGAGAGAGAGAGAGAGAGAGAGAGAGTCAGGTTAACAGCATTATACACATACAGGCATACCTTGACATTAGATACAGAGAACTAGTGTGCACTTTCTCTCTCTGGTTGGCGAGTGTGTGCGCGCGTATGTGTGCTCGCAGTGATGCGATTTCATGCTTTTCGTGTTTCTTTTCTGTCGCTGTCGTAAATGGGCATTCAAATGGAAATGTGAACTAGTAATGCAAATAACAGATTACATCGCAACGGTTAATGTTGGACAGAGTGTATTGAGTGCTTGTTATATGTTTTATGCCTGAGGGCATCGGAAAAAACAAGTTTGTCCGCGCAAGTGATTGTGGTCAGCGATTAACGCGCTCTTTATTTGAGAATATGCAAAATGAAATTTTAAATTGCATTTAAATAACTTTATTATTGATTTAAATTTAATATAAAATATGATTTAAATATAAATTTCTTAGTGAATTATTAACTTTTTTTTCCTAAATTATTATGCTTTGAAAGTTGTAATCGATTTTAAAAATTTAGGTTTAATATAGCATAGCATAGCTTAATGAATGCCAAAAATAGAACAAATGAGAAAACGTTGGATGAAAATAAGTTAAAGCAAATTTCAAATTTCATACAAATTTGCTAAATTGAAACATTTGCAAAGAAGGAAATTAAGAAAAAGAATGCAATTCTTTGATTTCAGTTATGAAGTCATTTATTATGTTCAGTTTATATTCAATTCAAATTTACATTTGCATTATATTTTATTAATATGTTAGTCAGAATTTTTTTCTTAATGTTAAACAAAAAAAATCTCATTAAACAATTCTTGTGTTACGCATCACAGCGTTGTTTAATGCTAATACGAAATGTAAATTTTAATTACTCAACTCTTGACATTTAAACGCATTGTTTGGTTTATATTTAAAATATTAATAAATTAAACAAATGAATTTGCTTATCGTTGACTTTGTATTCTCCATCAAACTTTGTAAATATCAGGATTTTCCAATTTCTTATCAATTTCTTAAACACTTTAACCTTAAAAAGCACTTTCGAAAAGCATTTATAAAAAGCTTTGATTTAATATTTTTTATTTTTAAAATTTATATATCTTTTTAAATAAATAAAATTTTGATAAATTATTTATTTTTAATTTATGATATTTTGTTTTTTAAACAATAATAACATAAGCGTAGAAAAATTAATTAATTTTTATTTTTTTATATTTCATGCAAATGTCAAAATCAAAATGGCTTTAGTTTTTATTTATTTCATTTTTCGAAACTAATTTTATCCTAATTTTATGTAACAACTCAATATGAGAAAAATAAAAAATTAACGCATAGTTATAGATGAATATTGTTTTAAATTTATGAATTTTCGTATAAATGAATATATCATAAAATGAATTTATTAAAATTATCATTTAAATTTTTGTGATAGAAATTCTGGACACAGAATTCCGGACACTTTTATAAATCTCATATCATTTGAAACAAATAATAGTACTCTTCATTTCATTTCATCTGCTATTAAAATTCTGTTTTATTCCTTCGAATCAACAAAATTCTTTGCTAAGAAAATTTTGATTTAAAATTATTTAAACAAATTACAATAATTGAATATTAATTTATTACGCCTAACATTTCTTGGAATTATATTTACAATATATACATAATTGAATAAATAGAAATAAGAAATCTCAATAACTTTCGACATCAAGAAGTTGGCATACTTTCAATTTATTATTATTATTTATATATAATATTAATCATAATTAAAGCAACGATTGTCAAAATGTCCAAATGTATTAATAAATTTCATCGCCAAAAATGCTTATTCTCGAGAAATGCAATTTAGTAAATGTACATTTTGTAAATGCAAATATTAGCGCATTTCTTAGAACTATACAATTCTTTTTATGTTCTCCATTAGTGGATACTGGATATGTTGCAAACAAACAGCTTTTTATGTAATAATGGACAGCCTTAACAGCATTTAGACATCAATTCAACACGAATTTGCTAATAAATTCAGTTTATTTGAAATACTGCCAAAATATAAGGTATTTATTTAATAACATTATGATTAACAATTTTAAAATATCAATTTTATAAATTTTCAATTTGATAAGAATCTATAAATAAAGTCAATCTCACTATATATGGTATAAGAATATGTATTATCAGTAATAAGTATATAAAAATACTTTTTTTGTAATTTTTGTTTGATATAAAGAACTTCATTAGAAAGATAGATAGAATTCTCTGAGTACTTAATGCCTGATTATCTCTTTTATTGCACGCAATTCTCGTTATTTCTCAAATAGATTCTCTATCTTCAGAATATTTATCTTTTTCATTCCGTAATGATTGGGTGAATACATATGAAGAAAAATAAAATACTTTTTTTACCGCATATAATAATCACACATTCAATAGACCGGTAAAGAATAAAATCAAGAAGGATTGGAGCAAAATAAGAAGCTCTATTCAACTTATTCTTATCGTGATTGCAGTGGCGCTAAAAAGACGAGAGAGTGAGACGAGAGCGAGAAGAGAGAGAGAGAGAGAGAGAGAGAGAGAATGAGAGAGATTAGGTTTGATGATTATTTGCGATGAATAAAAGACGCTGTGATTTGAGAAAACGATAAGTTAATGAACCGAAAACAGATGACTGCGATAAAGCTATAGAGTATAGTAGAGTAAGTTATTTGGACAGAAATTTAAATTAATAAGAAAGAAAATTATAACTGAAATTAAATATATGGCTATATTTTGCGAATAAAAGATGAAACTTTAGGCATTTATAATCATTTGCAAATTACAGCTAATAGACATAAATTATCGGAAAAATTATCTCATGAGTTATAATGAGAGTCATTAGAAGCAAATGCCGTAAAATTTTCCTGTTATTCAACTTATATTCAATTAATTAGTTTGCAGACTAATTATGATACGGTCAATCATAGGGAATTGTGACCAAACCGGACAGATTTATTACTTTGGCAAAAGTTAATGAATTTGAAATATTGGTAAACAATCTGCAAGTACTTAAACTGTATCTAAACGCACAATCCAGTGCAAAACTGGATGTGTGGTGAGTCTGATTATGTCGCTATTAAATATGATTGAATACCTTTCTTAAGCATCTTCCCGTTAGACACGAATTCGGATTATTGTGTTTTTTTAATAATTTATAAAGACTCATATTGTAGTTGTAGTACAATAAAAATATTAGGCACATAATACAAAAGTTTGTTTGTGTGTATGTTAGTGAGAATACGTGATCATTTCATTATGTGAAGGCATTAAGAGGCACAAAAAATTGCTCTGCAAAGCACTTTTTCGTGTCATGTAATATTTCTTTATCATCTCTCGATGACAGTAAATAATGAATTATGACGACATCAATAGGGTATCTGTAAAAGCAACAGAACCGCTATCAATAGCAACAAAACTTTTTCTCAGCTATTTTTAAAATTCCATTTTAGTTGTGAAGTAAATAAATAGAAAATCTATGCAAATTCATAATATTTTTGCTAATAATTTAATTCGTTTTTAAAGTATTTTTAATAATAAACGATTATTCAATTATGCAGTCAAAAAATTTTATAATTATATATTTAATTTAAACCATTAAGAATATTATTGGCAACGCATACAATTTACTTTGATTTTACTTAATTTTAGAGGTTATAAAATTTTAAATTCAGAGTTAAATAAAACATTTCATAAAATGAATTGTTGATAAAATTTCAAAGAAAATCATTCATAACTTTTATTAAATTTTCTATCGAAGTTGTAAAAAATGTAGCATTAATACTAATATGTAATCTTGTTAGTAATTGCTGTCAGTAAAACTGGGCAATGATTATTACTAGGACTATAAATATTAGTATATTACAACACTTTTTTCATAAGTCTAACATTAAGATTAAGTTAACGGCAGCGATAACATACAAATTATTGCATTACTTAACTCTTTATATCAAATATTATTATTTTCTCTATTTACTTGATAATAGATTATAAATTATGTTTAATTTTATATTTAAAATCTAAATTTAGTGTAAAATATAAAATTTCATTCAAAATTTATAATCATTCAAAAATGTTGTTAATAAAAAACATTAGATCATTTATTATTGTGTAAACAAAATTATTTCTCTCTTCATTAAAATTATATTTCATTCAAATCTTAACAAAACTTAATTCATTGACTTTTTAAGTTTACATGATTTACAGAAAACCTTTTTCTTTACTTAAAAGAATGAAATTCACATCAAACATCAAATTAATCAAGTTTTAAATCTTTATAAACACCAAATAAGTTCGAAAATAATGACAAATATACAGAATTTGTATAAAATAATAAATGATTAATTATCATTAAATATAAATAATTTGCAAATTAATAAATAATACATATTTTTATTGTATTTACATATTTTCAGTAAACAGATATAGTCACGAAATTTTTTTAGTTGTTTTGAAATATCATGTTTGGATATAAATTTTTATTATCGCTTTGGCTTAAACAACAATTCACTTCTTAAAAGCTTTGTTAATAAAGTATTGAAGATTTATGGTTAAAATAATAGCTCCTCTAAAAACAGTCATTAATATTGGATGGCATTTAAGAGATAAACTCTTTAAAAGATATATAAATTTTCTATAATAAATGCTAAAAAGGATGTGTTGTTTATTAGAGATTAAATAAATTATTAAAATTTACAATATATCATTCAAAGAGCTCTGTGCTAATGAATTCTATGTAATAAAAGTCAATATAAATAAAAAAGACAATATATGTAAAATGTTTAAAATACAAATTGCAAAAATTGAATTCAAAATAATCAAATTGGGTTTGAATAAACTAAATAATCAAATCTTTTAAGTATTCTAAAGTTTCAAAAATATTATATTAGTCTTAAAATACAAAAAAAAATTATATTTCTGGTTAAAAAAATCTATTTTATTAATTTAACGTTATTTTCAACTCACATAAACGCTCACTCGATTATTTGAATAAATTATATAGATATAGATTTTAAGTAAATAATATATAATATTTAGATTAGGAATAATTTAATCCCATTTTACATTTCGTAAGTCAACAAAATCAAATGTTTTCAATTATTAGTTAATTATAAGTTACAAAATTTTTATACACATTATGTTAATTTTTATTAACCACACATTAAACGGTAGTTTAAAAAATAATAAGCAAAAGAAAAATATGCTATAATTAAACAGCAATAAATTTTAATTAAATTTTCAATGTAAGCAGTATTCTGTTTGTTGTGGCAATTTATGTAAATTCAAATTGATTGTCTTGTTTGTTAGTTTTATAGCGAACAGAAAACCAAACAGCAGAACCTATCGACTTAATGGACAGTTTTAGTTTAACTCACGTATTAGAGTAGGAAATGAGAAAATGGTGTTCAGCGTAATTTCCTTTATAGTGCTCGTTATACCCATAAGGTTGCGGTCTTAAAAAAACAGCCAAAATGCTATTATCAACAGCTTTATTAATTTTACTGCTTTCTATTTCGCGCACACACTGCAAGTTTTTATTAATTTACTTAAGCCCAAGAAGAAAGTTATCAAAATATTAAATTGCAAATTTAAAAATAATTTTCCTATTCATTAAATTTTTTAGTTGGCTTTTTTCTAAATAAACAATAAAAAAATTAAAGAGAGAAAAGTCGAGAGAGAAAGAAAGAAAGAGAGAGATTATTTGCGAATTTTATGTTTGAAGCAAGAATTGATTAATATGCTAAACACAAACTTTTACACGGATGAACAGTAATGGAAAACTCATTATATTCTAGAATAGTATTGCCTTATTCTTTGAAAATTCTTTCTTTATAACACAATGGAAATGTAAAATGTAAATTATCTTTTCGAGTAATATTAAGCCAGTAAATTCAAGTAATAATAAAGTCTGAACTGTAAGAGCGGTTTAACTGTAAAACAGAATCGACTTCTTGTTTTGCAATAAAATCTACTTAAAATAAATTAATCGGTTTATTTTAAAGTTTTATATTAACTGTTTATCTACTTTTAATACACTACTTTATTTAATGTGAAAAAGTTTAAGTTTATAAGTTATCTGTTTAGTTGAACATGTTTTGCATGAAGATAAACGACGCTATTATGGCTTTAATAGAAACTGCAAAAACAGCTTTAATAATCCACGATAAAAGAAAATGATGGAATTTATGTCTATAAAATTTAAGTAAACAACTTGTTTTGGATTATAATTTATAATTTAGTGAAACCAAAATTTTTCGTTCAATCCTAGATTTATTAATCTGTTTCATAAAAATAGATTGAAGTAGTTATTCTTATTTTAAGCTATTTTTAATTAACATTATTATTAGAAAATAAACACACATATATTTTAATTTTTTATATTCATATTTCGTTGAAGATTTTACAAATATATTTAAAAATTTTCTTCTAAAATTTTCTTATTGATAAAAATTTACTGAATCCACATCTATTCAGTTTCCTAAGAACCATGTCTACTATCGATTAAGCAAAACTTATAATGACGTTAAATTTTTACATAATCGTCTTTTTATTTACATTACAATCACTTGTGTGGCATAAATAAAAATTTCTATTAATAAAATACAAATATAGTATATATAACTTGGAAACTAATCGTTATAATGACAATCATAATATAATGCCGTCGACTAAGATATCAGCAATTCAATCGAAAACATATAACTTGAATGCGTAACTTATTTGTATTATTGCGGGGATAAAGAAAAAGCCGAATACTGATAGTTTTGGGTTAAAAAAAATAGTGAAAGAAAAATAAATGTCTTTATATTAAGTGCAAAAAGCATTTCCATATTCTGAGATTAGGCATCAGAAGTATAATTCAAGATTAAATAAAAATAAAAATGTGTAAATTATAGATATAATTTCTACACAAATGCAAATTTTTTGAGCAAAAAATTTAAAAACATAAAATTTATTTTTTTAAATTCGTATTTTTGACATAATTTAAGAATTTTAAAAAATATTATAGTGTTTGTTAATATTTAAAGGAACTATATTTAAATGAGTTCACAATTAAAATGCGCTTTAGAGTCAGTAAAGTTTTCATCAAATAAATACGAAATGCAAACTATATTTTTATATTGTTAGATATCTCACTCATGGACACTGAATAGATACCAACAGTCCGGGTGGCATCAGAACGGTTGGTCACTTTAGACCATCTTTTGCACACAGCATTTCAATGTGCAAAAAACTGCTTTCTATGAATTGATCAAGACTTCTAAAGCAAATTAGGATTTCAGCGAATATAATCTCATTTCAGAATTTGTTTATGTTTTTGGGCAAAGTTTTAATGTTGTATACGATTAGCTAAGAGCTGTTTAGATACTGGTAAACAAAATCAGCCACACTGGCAGAAGCAAAACCAGTAGTGGCTAATACATACAAAGATGTCGATATTGGTTAAGGTTCGCATTGGCAATCAGTGAGTGTTGGCTGACAGGAGCGCACTCTAATCATTAAGCCAGAATTAATTTGACGTTTCGCTTTCTTAATACTTGCTGCCCATTCATGGGAATTATCATTGCTAATGAAGAGAGTAATTTCGGCGCATTGAGAATAAGATGAATAAACATATGGAGTATTAATGTTTAATTACTTTGTTAGCTTATAGATGTCCGATTTATAAACTCGTTTAACTTTGGCTATATTTGATTGAGATTATATTCATAACAGTTTCAGTGTATAGAAATGTAAAATTATTACAATTATAATTATTATTAATTTAATTATTTGTTGATGGTTTTATTAGCAAAGCTTAAAGAGTTAAAATTTAAACCATTAAATTATTTCTAAAATATTGCAACTCATTATTGAAATATTCAATATTTCAAATAATAAAAACTTGATAAGTGCAGCATATTCTGCAATTCTGTTTAATTCTAGTGCTACACAAACACTAGAAATTATAATTGTATTATACAGTTAATGTAAAATATTATATATAAATAAATAAATAAAATTTATTATTAATATAAATTTATAGTCAATAAAAATATATTCTTTTATGTAAATAAATTAACTTTAATGGATATTTTTATATGAAATCGCGATAACAGTCAATTATTATTCTCTTGAAAATGCAGAAACTCTTAATTATGAATAATTGACATAAAAATTTATAGATAAGCAGATATATATTAAAGATATAAATTTACAAACATTAATTATCTATTTTTGACATTAATAATAATTGTATGGTAAACTCTACTAATATACGGTTGTAGTAAAGCGGAAAGTTTTAGATTGCAATTTTCAAATAAAATATTTTCCACTTTTCGATCAATTTTTGGAAACGATTAATTATATGAGTTTTATAAAATTATGTTCTCTCCATAACTTATACTTTTGACTTCAATCATTATCTCTAGTATTTCGCGTACGCCATTATGCCATTCGTTAAGATCCATATTTTTCTTTATGACTATCTCGATGGTCGCCGCTTAAAACAGTTGCCTATCAAACAGTTATATCATATTGCAATGCTTTCTAATCAATTGTAAATCATGGTCTTGGACTAATTATCAGGTATATGGCATGTAATGCCATTCAAATAACAATGAATAACGAAGTATTAGTCAAAGGTATTACTGACAGATGTCACAATGATTTTTTGTTGCTTCAATAAACAAATGACAACAATCATAGAATATGCCAACTATTACCTAATTATGAGATCGTTGGCCAAATAAAAATATTCAATTTCAATCTGAACATTATAAAAGAGCATTACCTTCCCGACAACCTTATTCAATGTTTTTGAAATGTTAATATAATCATACTTTAATGGAAAATAACTAGAATTTCATTTCTGGATATTTAATAAACATATGTATGACTCAAATATTTCAACAAAAAAAAATAAATTGTAAATAAATTCCACTAAAATTGTGATCAATATTTAGCTGATAATAGAAATTCAATTGAATAGCGCCCATATATTACAATTCATTTAAGCGTTCAAACGAACAGAATCAAGGCTTTGAGTTGAATCAATATAAAAATTCAAAGTCAAAGTCGGCACTCGAGAAGAGTGTGGCGTAAAAACAGTCGTCCAGAAGTCGCGATATTGAGTCGAACAAAATAAAATAAAATAAGAGCAACGAAAGAGGAGAGTGAAAAGACTGCAAACTAAATTATACCTCTAACTATTATTAATGGATGAGCAACTGTAACAGCTAGTACTTTATATTTTACAATGTTTATAATACTTTCGCCAACGCCAACCACTTCTTCCTCTCTCGCTCGCTCTCTCTTTCCGTAAAACGAGCTTTTGACACATTTAAGGATTGTATGGAAAAACAATAAGCAAAACTAAAATCCGAAATAATGCTTGACTTGCAAGAAAGGCGAGTGTATGAACAATACGACAATAGTTAAAAGGATACGCGAGACAAACTTCTAGTAATAGCGTCACAAACAACAAACGACATAAAAAAGGAAAACTTTTTTCGTCCAATTGAGCTCTACTGCATCGCTCGTCTGACCTGACCTGCTGTTATCAGCATAAAAGATGAAACGTTAAGCCGAGTACGAGCTGAATATGTCGTGTGAGGGAATGAGGGGAAGAGTCGGAGGAAGAGATGGATAGAAGGAGAGTGAGGGAGAGATAAAGGATTATATAAATATAGAATAATGAGTAACGACTAACCGCTGGTTTAAGTTTTTGCTTTATCGAACCGTAACGAAATCAAATATATATCGCATGAGAAGTGACTTTCGGAAAATAAATCATGAAAATATGATAAAATGACTTTTTTCTCCTTTTGGATATTAGTTATCGAGTATCTAATATTAAATGTTTAATCTTTTAGAAACAATACAGCAATACTACATATTGAGCTGTGTTTTTTAAATGCACTTAATATGCTTTTAAGACTAAAAGTTTAAGATAAAGGAGAAGAGATTTGTCTCTTTCTTATATTTGATTCCCAAATGAATGGTCGACACAAAAGCGCATTTTATGATCACCTTTGCTGCGATTTTATCAGGCATTTTGTGAAGAAGAGAGATTGAGAGTGGGTTAGTGTTAGTGTTATTGTGCAGAGAGAATCAAAATAGAGAGAGAGAGAGAGAGAGAGAGAGAGAGAGAGAGAGAGAGTGAGAGAGAGAGAGAGATGCGAAGTTACATAAGTTAGATTAGAGTAATGAAAATATGATACTAAGACTGGCACTGGTCTCGATTCATCTCTTCTTTTATTTGAGTCCGTGAATTAAACGGATGATACATTAACTTATCAATAATCATCAAAGTGTGTGGCAGAGTCTGATACGAACAACGAGAGGAGAGGGAGAAAGAAAGCGCTCTGTGAAGCGATCTCCTTATTTGATCAATTGTATTCGCATTTGTTTGGCGTCAGACTCGACGGCGTCTCTCCTTCTGCTCCACTCTCTCCTCTCCTCCGCCACCGTTTCGCATATATATCTTGTTTGCTCTTATGGCCCCATTTTCTTCTGCTCGATAAGGGATCAATCTTTTTTCTTAAAATTGTACTCAAGATATTGCCACCGATGATATTGACGGGCGGAAAATAGCGACGCAGAGTATGACTTACGCACAACTGCCGACTCGGATGTGTTTCTGCGTGTATGAGAGTGTATGTGATTCTCGGTGATGGACGTCAATAATATCAATATAAGGTTTGATGCATTCACAGCTGCAATACTTCTTATTGCTCGCAAAAATGGTGAACGATTTCTTTTTAACTTTTGTAATCACTCACAAATAAAAATGTAATAAAAGAAAAATAAATACTACTTTTTAATATTTAAAAATCAAAGTTTATTTTAGTTGGTTTATCAAAAGTTTTGCCAAATATGGTTTCATATTTTTATATTTATAATATTAATTGTTTAGGAATTCATAGTCGGAAAGTAAATATACGAACAGAGCTGTATTTGAAAAGCAAACAATCCGAACGAAAACGCTTTCACTGAAGTCAAAATCAGCAGAAAAAATCCTTAGCAATACAAGGATAGCGTAAATGTCAAATAGAAATAAAAGTTAAGATAAAAAATTGTATATCATAAATCAAACGCTAATAGTGTTTAAAAATTGCTGATCTAATGATAAAGTCAATGTAATCACTTTTATTGAGTTAATTCATTAAAATGCTTTTATAAATTAAATTTTAGAGACATTTTAAAACTAATTTTTAAATAATTTATTACATTAATATACTATAATATAGAATAATTAATTTTCTCGTGTTATAAATTATTTGATTTGGAAGAAAACTTCTTATCTATAAGCCTAACTTTAAAATAATAAAAAGGGACCAAAAGAGCATTCCATAGAATTTGATATTTAAAATAATAAATATCTATATTTTAAAACATTTAAAAATATTTTGATCAAATTCAAAATAAATTATTAAATAAAGAATAATGAATGAAATTTATCTATTAAAACAATTCAGAATAATATCCTTTTATATGATTAGTGATAAATACATTTATCAAGTATTTCAATTAAGTACGTATATAAAAACATATAGAAAATCAAGAATGACCATTTTTATATTGAGCTGATTTTTCGATACACAACACGCTATAATTTAAACATATGATTGGACATGAAAATTGTTATGCTATCATTTGCTATCATAGTTTGCTATCAATGTTTAGTTTAGTTTAGTTAAATATATAGTACTGTTGTCATTAATTTTGACAATATTTAAAATAAAATTTTCTAATAATACATTTCAACAATATTAAACAATCTTAATTAGCATATTAGTATTGAATATCCAACTTATATTTCTTCTTTGATTAGTCATATTTATATTTAAATGGCAATAAATTTGACAGACATACAGACATATCAACACTTGTTAAAACACAGCTTTTGTTAAAAACAAAAATCAGCAAATTAAAAATTTTTAGTTTGTATAAAATATATTTTAAAATATATATTACACTGATATAAATATTTTAATTATATTTATTAATAATTGAATCCACAGTTATTTATAATATTTGCTAAAAGCTGTATTTAATGTTTCTTTCAGACACAAACTTTTACATTAAAAATTCTTATATACCGGAGGGCTAAAACATTTTCTTTGTATCAAAACAAAAACTTTTAAATATTAATTCAGACGTAAAGAAATCTTAACTCACTCAAGAAACTCAAACAGTTGTTTGCGATTTCAAGTAAAGAAAACTTTATATTACGTAAATATATTCAAATAACTTATTTAAAAATTATACAAATCTAATATATAAAGGCATCGTTATATTGTTAGCATTTCTATAGTTAAATTTAGATAATAGTTGGTTTGTGTTTAAACTCAATTGAATAATCTTCTCTTATTGTAATACTTAGATGAAAGACCCTTCGCTCGTATATGCGAGTACGAAACTATGCCACTATTTTATCCTATTTTTTACGCCGAAAATTGTGTTGGGATTTCAGTTTCGATGCTATTTACCCAACAAGAACTATAACTGCTATAACTGCTACTTTGATTTAGGAAAGCTTAATAAAGTTAAGATTCTACACGAATCTCGAGCAAAAGAGCGTTTTGTTTGCAGCGTTGAGATAAACTCCGCTGAGGGCTCATTGGGATCGAGAGATGTCATTAAGAAATATTGTTATTGTGAGCACATTTGCCCGAAAATCAATTTAAAGAAAATTATGTTAAGAGTTATCTATCAAATTAGGGATAGTATTCAAGCAAATAGGCAAATGAATTATTCCATTCGGTTTTGCAAATAAAACAAAAGTTTACTTTGCAATTTAACATTGAATGTTTAATTTCAAGTATATATGATATAAGTATATTAATTATATATAATAACATATCTTAATACTTAATTGTAATCAAGATATAAATTACAATATATTAATTATTATTAATACCTTATTTAAAAGAATAATAACTGATTAATTATAATTTTAATGGCAAGTAAAATGTTAACCGGTTATTCAAGATTAATTTTAACATTAACTGTTAACCACAACCTGTAGTGAGAATTTTAATATTAAACAAAAGAAATATAATCTGTTAAAATTTTAACTGCAGTTAAACATAATAAATATTATTTGTGAATCCATCCACAAATAAATTATAAAATTATAAAATATTCACCACTAGTAAAAGTTAAAAATTTGTTGTTTGAGTTAATTGCATAAATTGCTAGGGCTGCCAACCGTCGGCTATTTAGCCGACATCCGGCTATTTTGACCTCTATTTTGTCCAAAATTTTAGTTTTGTCGGCTTTCATTTATGCTGTTCACAATTATAAAAACCTTTTGTCGGCTATTTTTAGCAAAAATTTTCATAAATGTCAGCTAATGCTGTCACAAGGGGTTGGAAGCACTATAAATTGCGTAAAATTCAAAATACAAGTATAGTTTTTGAATTTGGAAGAATAGGATCGCTCATATATTTTTGATTTATAAACTGAAAAACACCACTCTTTCCTAAAATCCATGTATAATTTATTCCATTAAATTCATGTGCAAAATTTACAACTCATCATACATGAAATTTAAATATATTTATCTAAATAATTATTATAAATATTTTTGAAAATAACAATTTTCTACAGTTTAAACTTTTGTAAAATTTAAAATTATATTTATAACAAATATTTATAAATTAAACCATGTAATATTTTTTTAGCTAAAGATGTTATCAATCAAAACTGATCGCGTGTACACAACGTATTTTTTTTATGGACAATCTATTTATTTACTCAATCAGGTTTAATTTACTTGTTAGTTGATGTCGTTATATTTTATGATAGATGTGTTAAGAATAAAATGAAAATACATTGTCCTAAACATTCTTTGCCGGCATTATCTATAATTCATGCTAAACATAAAAACATTAAAAAAAAGTAATTTTAGTTATCATGCTATTTGCAGAGACAAAACAAAATGCATTCTACTCATAGAGTAAAACAAAATACATAACTGTTGGCTAAAATATGATCAAAATTTATCGCTACCTTTAGTGAGCCTCGAGCTTAAATAACTCTAATGCAGTCACATCTGACAAATATGACTTGTGTATCATTTTAAGCAAAACAAGTTGACTATATATTATTTCCATTGTAATTTTTAGTGTTAACAATTTTACATTAACTAACGTAAAATAAATACAAGTAATAAGAGTAAATGCATGGTTTATATTTTTATAATAAAATAATATAAAATTATAATATAATAAAGAATGACCATTATATTGAGCTGATTTTATTTACATTGGGTTTGGACAGACAGATGGACAGACAGACAGATATCACAAATCCATAAGCTTGCTTTTGCAAAACAAAATCATTTAAATATATCTATTATAAATAAGTAGTAAACAAATTTCAGATATTAAGAGTTAAATAATATAAATGTAAATTTTTTGTCGAATTGCTTTCTTTCCATTAGTAATAGCAATAATAATAAATACAGTATCAATAATTAAAGTTTACAAACATCTATTATAAAAGTACCACACAATGGTTGCACAGTTTGGGCGTATCATGTTTTTTATGCCTTAATTTTGCGCGAAATAAAATTAATAAAAGAGAAAGTTAATGACTTTAGCTTTACGAAGCGATCAATTTATATAGCATACGCTAGCTATTGAAGGAATATTTTATCTTCTTTTTATTTTTTTGCTCAGTAATGATTTCATACTGCAAATTAAGTTTTTTATCGCAATAAACTTTATAAACTTTTTTTATAACATTAATTTTAGTAAATGTTTATATGCAAATGTTAAATGTTCCATAAATCGCGTAAATAATACGTAATTATACGCATATTATTCATAAGATAATGTTTATTTTATTGAGAAATCTTAGAATATTCGGTCCCGACATAAAATTTAGCAATTACTCGATTTTTTGTTAAATATTATAGAAAATCCCTTTTCGATCAATTTTCCGTTAGAATTGCAATTTTAAGGATTGTAAGCGAGGATTAAAGTTAAAGGTTAAGTAATCATTGACCGGTTAGAGTTAAAAGCTAATGAAAATTGAAGACTTTGAATATGACTTTCAATCAATATGAGTATATATATTAAAAATTTTGATTATCATAAATCATTCACAAAAATTTGACATTTACTGTTTTATTTGCAAATTATTATAAAAATTTTAAATGCAATAAAAACTTATGAAACATATTACTTTGTCCTCTTATTGATCGACAAAATTAACTTTAATCGATTTTGAAATAATTATTGATATAATAATTAAAGCGCTGCGCATTTGCATAAATCATTAAAATATATATTTTTTATATTATGCTAATTTTTCATGAAGTTAATTGCCATAATAAGGTATAATTAATGTATTTATATAAAGTATAAAATATATAATTATCAATTTTTACAATAATTATATATTGGAAAATCATTTAGTTTCAGGACATTTATACTGAAATAATACAATTGTATATAACAAATGCCTACCTTTGACCGCCGAGAGCTGGTTGCCCATCATCTGCTTAGCAATAAACGCCGCCATTATTTGAATATTTTTCACGGAGAACACCAAAGTTCAGCACAATTTGAATAACTGATTGAAAGAAAGAAAAAGTGAGAAAATAGCAATTGGCGAGTGTTTAAGGAGAGCATCAAATGGGAAAATAAGAAATGATTTATTTTATATTATGAATGTAAACATAAAATTACGAAACAATCTTTAATATTTTTAGCTATTTCTCATAAAAATAGAGGTGAAGAGAGAGAGAGAGAAAAAAGAATTATGCAAAAATTTTAGTTATAGATAGGGTGACCAACACTTAAATATTTCTAATGCTGGACAGTAAGAAAGTTTTACTTTGAATATACTGTTTATAATAATTTATTTGATTTAAAAATGTTATTTTTATCATTATTATTTAGATAACTATATAAATTTATTGGTAAAATTTCAATTTATAATTTAGAGTATAATTTATATGTAACATGCAATTTTAACATTAATCATTAAATTTAAGCAAAATTTTGCTCAATTAAACAATTAATTTCATTTATATTAAAAATTTAAAAAAATAAAGATTTTAATTATTATTTTTAATAATTAATAAATAAATACGTTAAATATATTAAAGTTAGAAAATCATGAGTCCAGTATTATATAAATTTTTAAGTATTTAACATAAATTTATGAACACTGCAATGAAATTTCAAATCCTGGATAGTCCAGAAAAATTCTGGACGGTTGATCAACATAGTTATAATTTAAGAAAATAAGAGAGCAAAAACGTGATGAGAAGTGAATAAAAATAATAATAATAATAATAAAGAAGAAGAAGTAAATCTACTTCACTTGCGTTGATGTTGAATATATCAAATCAAAAGATAGGAGACGGGCGTTCAATATTTACGGGTCTTTGCGATTGAATTCAGAGTTTCTCGCAATGAATAAATGATATTTAAGGGTAAAATAATATTTACTGTATCGCTTAAACTTTGAAGATTGTCAACAAATTAATACGTAACACTTGAATTTAAGCTGTTTTTTTATTTTACTTCGCTTATTGTGATAATTACGAAAGCATATTAATGATCAATACTCTAGTAATCTTTTATTTAAACAATACAAGAACTTTAGCTTCAAATATACATGCAAATGATAATTATTAATTGCTTATTTTACAATTTATTTATAATAATATCAATATTTTTCTAAAATATATTAACTTATTTCTAGTTTATAAAGTTCTTGTGTACTAATGCATAGATATACGTATGTATTCATACACGAGTTAGAGATATGATTGATTATCGCTTATCAAATAAATCTTCTCGAAAAATTTATATCGATTTTTCTATATTTTATCTATTTTTGCATTGCTTTTCATTAATAATTTATTTTTTAAAAAAGAAATATTTCATGATAACACACACACACACACATCGCTTTTATATGAAAATAGTATATTCAATTGTATTTAATATGAAAATTTAAGAAAAATAATATTGAAATTTATTATAAAATATAATTTGTTTTTGAAAATAAAAAAATAAAGCTTGTTTTTTATAAGAAAAAGTTTATTATTTATTAATTTTAGTTTTATGCGAAAATAAACAAATTTGTTCTTAAATAGAAAATCTATTTTAATTTTTATTTGGAGTATAGTTTCATAAAATTATAATTAATTTTTGTTCAAATAAAAAGTAATATCCATTTTTATGCTCTATTGTTCATATTAAATTCTTTTTTAAGAAATTAAATAAATTAATATAACAAAACTGTTTAATAATAGCACAATAATTGAGTAATACCCGCGAAACATTTTGACAAATTTTGCTAATAATAAGAAAGAGTATATTTTAAATCCAAAATTAAGTGTAATTTTTTTAAAATTAAACAAACATAACTAAATTAGGCATTTATTAATGGCTTAAGTTTAATAGACAATTTATGAATAGACATAGTAGAAGTATTAAAATTGTGGGAAAATATCACTTTCATAAAATTCCTTATTAAAACTAAATAAAATAACTTTAAATTTTAATGCCATTTATAAAACTAATACATGTATAGATATATTGTATATCAATCCTTTTCACAAATAAAATTAAAATAAAATATGTATTTTAATTTAAAACAAAATATATATGATATTTAAGAAGATAAACACTGGAAAATTTAATAAATTTAGTAATAATTTTAAGAATTATAAATTGTTAAGTTTATTAGATAAAAATTTATCAAATTTTAAAACTAATAAACTTAACAATTTATAATCTGAATCTCTAACCATCATATTAAAGATTGAATATTGGTTTCAAAGTATAAATTTCTGATGTTTAATACTTTAACAAACAAACAAATAATGATTTAATTTATTAAATTCTATAAAACCTATTCTCCTCTATTATATAAACATTTCATGATTATATTATAAATAAGATAAAAAAAAATAGAAACCCAATAATAAAAAAATAATCACGAAAAATAAGCTAAAAAAATACGTAATCCTCAAATCCGATAGAACAAGTGTCAAAATTATGTTGACCGTACAATTAAATAAATTATCTGACACTTCTTAAAAAGCAAACACACGAATGGTCGAGCATAACGATGATAATCTTCCAGAATTACATTTGCTTCGCTACTCATTCCTTTTAGGGATTATTTATAAGCAGCCTTATGAGTGCCAGAGTAGAGCGCAAAGGGGAACAAAATGAATGATACTTTTTTAATGCCGTAAATAAATCAGAGAACTTTAATCCCAGGCCAGCGTCGAGTTAGAGAGAGTTAGATAGAGTTAGATGTAGAGCGAAATGCATGGAAGAGAAGCAAAAGTAATAGCTAGGGATAGCTTATTTCTAGGAATAATAACAAATAAATTTTATATCCTAACAAAAGCAAAAATATATATATATATATGTATCTTTCTTTGCTTTTGATTTTCAAAAGCAAACTTTAACTTATATTACTTATGCTGATACCTCTTTGCTGTGGTAAAAACAGCGAGACTCTGTTTCCGTATTCGACACATGAACCGGTCATCAGAAATCCACAAAACTTATACGATCTTAAGAAAAAAACTAAATACTCCTGTATCAGGTAATAAAATAGTATTTCCAATTTATCCTTATATCTTACAGTATATTTAAAATGCTTAAAATTAACAATAAATAAAAATATAAACAAATTATTATAATTTCATAAATGAAAATAATAAACAGAATATATATTTAAATAAAAATGTTACAAAATAAAATTGTTCATATTTAACCGAAAGAGCAAATCACTCAACACTTATATTAACTTTTTTTTATCGATGTGGTAAAAAGAAAGTGGCATTAATGCTAACATCTAAGCTTGAAAGTAATTCCTATCGCTAAAACCAGGCGAATATTATTACTGGGACTATAAGTATTTAGTAAATATATTATAACAATTTTTTTCATAAGTATAACATTAAGATTAAATTAACGGCAGTGATAACAGACAAGTGACTCCAAATGATTGCATTATACTCTTTATATATAAATAAAATGTATCATTTTTTTCTTTTACTAATTACGTGAGAATAATTTTACAATAATTTTTAATTTTACTTTTAAAGAAGATTTTAAATGAGAAAAAATAATTAAGTTTTATATTCATTAGTAAACTTTAAACAAGAATAGATTTTACTGATTTCCCTATTTTGCCATAAATTTGAATTAATTTAAACTTAATAAACTCGTCTTGTTATTAATTTGCTAAATCGAGACAAATTAGTTCATTCATTATTGAATTAACAAATTTATTTAGCACTTTATCACAATTATATCTAATTTATTAAATTTTTATTATTCATGTTTAAAAATTATGCGAAAACTTCTTTACAATACATAATAAAATGTTCATGAAAAATAAATAAATATAAAATTAATTTAATTAATATCATTTATTTCGCATACAAAAAAAGTAATTTAAGCTCTAAATTAATGTCAAATATACAGTAAATACATGGAATAATTAACGATAAATTGTTATAAAATCAAATAAATTATCAAATTAAAATAAAAAAGCAAAATAAAACAATAAATAAGACTTTCATTTTTTTTTTGTTTAAATTACGAATCTTCCAATTTTTTAGTTGTTTTAAAATAACATGCTAGAGATAAATTTATATTATCGCTTTGGATTTAACAACATTTAACTTCTTAAAAGCTTTGTTAATAAAGATTTGAAGATTTATTGTTAAAATAATAGCTCTTTTTAAAAACAGTCATTAATATTGGATGGCATTTAAGAGATAAACTCTTCAAAAGATATATAAATTTTCTATAATAAATGCTAAAAAGGATGTGTTGTTTATTAGAGATTTAAAAAAATATTAAAATTTTTAATATAACATACAAAGTGGTAATGAATGATAAGCGAAAAAATTCAAAAAAATAAAAGAGACAATATATGAATAATAAATAAAACTTAATAAATCCTTTTTTAAACAAGTTAATTGTGTTACGAATAACAAAAGTATTTAATTCTATTGATCTCTCATACTTGACTTTGAAGTATAGTTGACTTTTTATATATTATCTTATAAAATTTTTACTAAATTCCGTTTTAAACAAATATATGTTTTAAAAATATATATTTAATAATAATTAAAATATAATACATAATTCATAAGTAAAAACTCACTTATTATTTTTTTTTATAAAAAAAAATAAAATTTAATATAAGTATAATCTTTATGTATTAGCTGTTCATTCTTTATGTTTACTTCTTTTAATACATTTTTATTTCCTCAATGGGATAAAATTAGAATAAAACTATTTTAGTAAAAAATTAAATTTATGACACCCTTAAGAATATATCCAAAGCAAAAAATAACTTCTAAAATATATAAGAAAATTTTTAAAAAAGAAAATATTCAACCAAATATCATTCAATAAAAATCAATTGCTTTCAAGTAATTTATACTCTAAACGTATTTCAGCAAAAATTGATTTGTGACGATATTGCGAGCCTACAAATTAGGATCCATTAAAATGCTAACGCCTTGGGATGTCTGAGAGCCGGTCTCCCAAGTAATAAATCAAAGACTTCCCTTTTATTAACAATAAAATTCAATAGAGATTTCAAACTATTTGACAGATGTCCAAAAGCACTAACTTTTACTATTTCCTATGACTTTTCTCTCGCTCTCTCTCTCTCCCCTTTTAACCTAACCTTTATAGCGAAATAGAAAGTTTTCAAGCATTAAGTTTATGTTTTTATTTTTTATATATATTTTATTCCTTTGAAATATTGAGTTTCAATTCTCAAACTTTCAATGTAATCATAGCTATGAATTGAAATTTTTTGACAATAAATAACTGGAACGGCAGAAAAAATTTTTAATATAAAGTATTGTTAATATGAAGAATTGATGGATTAAGTTTATGCGGATATAAATAATAAATAGAAACACAATTTTATATCAGATGTAAACCATTGAGTTTACGTAACAAATTCATAACAGAGAGGCGCAAAAAATAATGATTTAAAAAGTTATGCGCGCGACAGTGATCTATGAAAACGATGTTGTATTACCTCAGTTATTGGTCAATCAATTCGTTTCTCGACGCAAATCAATTCTGTTTTACGCGCCATAACATTATAAATAAATACCATGTAATAAAAATACGGCACTTTTTCTCTCTTTTTTTGCTGTTATCAATAAAAATAATAAATAAAACGCCTCAATAGGAGCACATTTTGTGGACGCGAACACATCGTCGAATGCGCCCATTTCTCCATTTGTTGGCGACTTCTGTGATCCCGAAACACATACACACACAGCTATACATCAATCCTAAACAAGGAAAGAGCAAAACTATCGACAATAATCTGCGCATAAGGACATGGAATAGATAGCAATGCAGACGCAGAGCATTCCCAACGACTTATCGCTGCCTCCGTTTGACGCATACCATACGCAACATTTCATGCCTCACTGTCCGACTGAATGGTATCGCTTTTGAGAATCGCTGCCACAGACAAATCAGACACATCGGGACACTGACGCAAATGGGCATCAAATAATCACATGAAGCAAACTGCGAGCCTGCCCTTCAAACCGAAATCAAGGACTCGCTCCAGTTTTGCTTTATCTCTGATCGATTACAATGAAGAGAAAGGCGCGCACTATGATTGAGAGAGAGAGAGAGAGAGAGAGAGA
>JAQIYA010000108.1:0-30066 GCA_034699355.1 Microtritia minima | reverse complement strand
ATATAAACAATGGCTTTAAATTAAAATTAAATGTCTCAATAAAATAATTACAATTATAATTATATAATAGAAATTTAATAGAATTATTAATTGAACGTACAGAGGGTTTTATATTGCATGCATAAAATGGCGTATTTTAGAGGTGACCTTAGTTTGACCTTATTGTCATCAGTTCAACTCTGAGTAATTGTGACTCAAGTTGAAAAAAAGTGACTCAAAAGTTGAATTTTTTTTGACCTCTTAGTCAATAAAAAGTTGCATTTTTAACATTTTTGCACTAATTTTCGTCAAAAACTCGTGAGTTCATTATTTAAAATGACTCATAAGTGACTCAGAGGTCAAGTGAAGGTCAAGGTCATTGAAAATTGGATTTTTAACATTTTTTGCAAATTTTTGTGAAACTCATGAGTTCATTATTATAAATGACTCATTTTAGAGGTCAAATGAAGGTCAATTGTAAATGTAGGTCAAGGAAAATGAGTCAATGAATGACCGACAGTTCAACTGATAATTAATTAGTTATATTTGTGGCTCAAAAAAGTTCAATAAAGTGTGTAATAATTCTGTGTTCGAAAGTAAAATTCGACTTACAGTACTTTATTTGATTAAATTAAAGCACACAAACTGTATTTGAAATAATATTTTATTTCTTTTTAAATTTAAAATTATCATTAATTAATAAAATAATCGATTTCACAGTAGAAATACAAATACAAACTTGCATTTATATAATTTCAATTTACATCTTTCTTTTTATTATTATTTTTTTTGTTAATATATATAAACTTAATTTAACTAAAAAACATAAAATTAACTTAATTAACAACATTTCCCGTAACCGTGGATACCATTATGTCGTGTCCGTCATGTGTCGCACGAAAGGATGTCAGTGTTTGCACGAAAGTGTTTCGCCGTTAATGAGCGCCGAATACCAGCAGTTCTTTATTTCGAGTTTATAATCATTTTATGAAATCTATTCACACCTAATATTTAACAATTTTTTCTTTTGTTATAAACAAAATGTCTATTAAGAATTTAATGCTTAAATACAATCACCCAATAAGAAAAAATATCGACAATAATGTTAATAATATTGAGATAAAAGCGGATAATAGTGAAATGTCTTTACAGCTTGTATTAAATTCAATGTTTGCAATCAAGTATATGAATATCTAGTCATAAAATTTGTTTCAACCAATTAACTAATAAAACTTATAATTTGCAGAACTACTCAATGCGATGACTATATAATAGAAGAACACGTTTCAACAGTTCCGGCGACAAGACTTGACGCCATAGGCCTCAAAGAAACGTTAGACAACTGCTTGCATGCCTATCAGGCCCGACAGACCGGCATTTGCGACATTCGGCGACAGCTTTACGATCAATGTTTTGGTATAAACGGCATTATTTAATCATTATTTAGAGAAACGGAACGCACTGTACATTTTCTCTTAGACGAAATAATAAGACAAGTGACCATTAACTGCATTGAATTGGGTTTGTTGTTGTTGAGAGTGCGCAACGAGTGGCGTATGACTGCGGACGCGATGCAAACCGTTTACGACAGCGGTATTGCGTTCGCGATGAGGTCCGCTCTGATGACCAGTCGCGGGGATAACGACTTGGAGTTAGCCGTAAATACGAAAAGCATTTTAAGCTCTATTCAGTCAAATGATAATTATTTTTGATTCGCATGTATGAAATGAATAGCTTTCGAAATTACGAGATGAAAATGAAGATCTTAAACGTAGACTTAACGACTCGCAAAAGACAATCGCGAATATGATTAGCGAGAAAAATGAGATCATAGCGAAGTTAAGCAAACATCACAGCCAACAGACAGACAAGTACTTGACGACTATCAGCCAACAACGAGTAGGTGTTTAAACAATTAGTATAAAATCAATGAGTCAATCATTTTTAATCTCGATTTGATTGGCGAATATTCACTAAATTTATACTTTTCGCTTAAAATAAGAAATGCACTTAATTGAGCTCAACTCTTATTTGTTTTTTGATGCGATGTTCAAAAAATATACGACGTAATAAAAGTCGAGATTAGAAAAAGCATTTTGAATCTGGATTTCATAATGAATAATGAATAAATTGAATTTATTAATTGTTTTATATTTTATTACATCGTATGTATTTTGAAGCGCATGAGTTCGCGCCTAACTTGTAATGAAATCTCAAGCGGGACGCAGATTATGGTCATTGCTTAAAGTGAATCAAACATATTTTACAAAAGAAAAACAAATAAATAGTACGCTATATTTTTGAAAACATTTAAAAATATCAAACACGTAATACAAATATCTCGCTATCAAACTTCAACAGCCAATCACTCATTCTCTCTTTCATATATTTTCAGATGCTTATCGAGTCCTTGAAGCGCAAAGCCATCAAATATTAAAAAACATTGACAACTGGCAGCTGCGTATCGTTTGTTATTTTGATTCAATTGTAAATGATCTAATTATTACACAACTTTCGGATACAATAAAATATTAGAGAAAACCCTGTTTTTAGAATGATATAGATATATATATTTATATATAATATATTTAGTAAGGCTTTGTGTTCGCACAAAAAAACGTAAATAGCAATGGATAACAAGCACCTCAATAGAGTTGAATTTTATATACACTCATGCAATGATCAACTTTCAAATGCAATGTATAAGTTTTGTTAATATAAAATTTGTGTCAATAATGAAATATTTTTTCTTTCATGATTACAATTAAAAAAAGGCAATTATATTTCAATTGCATTACTATTCTTTGCGTGTATTAACTTCTTTTGACCAATAAAATCACAGAATGATTACAACATCAACAAAAAAAAATATTATGAATACGATTAAATGAATGGTAATATTTATAAATTATGATAGAATATTACTACAATTAATGCTGGGCTGCCATTATTTTTTTGTTAATAAACGATTTGTTTTGCGATATCAATTCTATGGTGGGTTTAGCGTGTGGTGCGTAAGCTTATCTAAATAATTAAAAACATTCGGTGCTTTAACATAATTATTTTTTTTAAAAAATGCCACTTTTAAAAACAAATGAATAGCTGCTGTCTCTAACTGCTAACTGGTACACAATATATATTTATAAATATTAATTAAAAATAGATATTTTAAAGCGATTTCTCTCTCACAGTAAAAAATAAACAAACACTCGGGTGCCTGAAAAATAATAACATTTGTTTTTTTTAAAAAAAAGTTGCCTAAAAAGGTTTCGTGTTTAAGTAGGACTCTTAATATTGTTACAAAAAACAAAATGAACGATGAATTAAAAAATAGAACTCTTATCGCGAATCATTGGTCATCCAATTGGACTCTTTCGGTGTGACGAACCGCAACATATCGTCCGCTATCGCTGGACGAACTGGTCGGTGATATCTCGCTCGCCGATGTACTGCTCGACTTGTCTGCTCAATTGACAACAAATTATGAATAACTGCAAACATTTAATTGCCAACAATTACCCACCATTAACGTCATCGATTTCGATATCAATGGCCTGCATCTTAGGCGAGACCGGTCTGGTGTCCATGGCCTCTGCGATCTCCTTCACTTTTGCGATCACCATTTTGGCCCGATTCGCGTCGTCCTCCAACGACTTGAGTCTGGCCTGTCTCCACGCCGCCCGCTTTTCCGCCTCCAGGGCTCGTCGCTGATTGGGCGTGAGGTGAGATAATTCGTCCAAATCCATGTCGAGTCCGCTCTTCTTGAGTCTATCCTTGAATCGACGCTCGGCTTTTGCCGTTCGGAATATTTTCGGATTCTCTATAACTAGACTGTCGTCCAACTGGAACTGATCGAAGCCTTCCTCGTAGTCGTCGTCCTCCTCAGGCAAAGACATTAGAGACTTGAGCTGATCCTCGGATATTGAGGCCAATTTTCTAGCCTCTTCTTCCTTCAGCTTTTCTAACTCGTCGTGAGATAAATAGCTAAACTTTTTGCTCTCCGAATACGATTCGGTTTTGTGTGATATTTTTGACTCGGTTTCGGATTTCGACTCCAATCCCTGCTCGAATCGGCGCTTCTTTTCGCTAAACGTTAACCACTCCGGGTCTCGGCTTCTCTGTTGAGACATTTGCAACAATTTCGCCGGTTTTGGCGGTTTGTCCGGTTTGGGCGGTTTGGCGCCCGGTATTCGCGAGTTGGCCAACGGATCGAGCATTGGACTCGTGTCGTCAACGGCTGGAGCGCTATATGGCTTCGACGAAGTGCTTCTCGCAACCGGCGATGGGGTCCTAATTTTGACGGGCGTTGAAGAGCGGGAATTAGAGGGAGGAGAGGGTGAGTGTGTTGGAGTACTGGCATGCGATGATGTCTTAGAACTGAATCGTGCGGATACGGGCGGCTATAAAATAATATGGTTAACAACAACAACGCAAACTTCAAATCAAAATAATTAATAATTCATTCGCTTTTTTAAAATAATTATTGCAATTAATTGTTTTGTGTCTTTAATGTTATTGCGAAATATTATTAAAATTGTAAAAAATACTTTCTCGTTAATTATTGCAAGCAATTAAAAAAAATATCAAGCATTAGTTAGTATAAGTAAAGCATAAATAAAAAATAGCTTTTTGATGCATTCCTCGCAAAATATGAATCTTACATGAATACAAAAAAAAAATATTTTTGTGTACTTCGTCGGCAATTATGTTTCAAATACAGTTAGAAAATGCGAAATAAAGCATATTTAAAGCGTATTATTCCTCTGAACAACTCATTAGTGAAAATAAAAAAGTATCTACAGTATCAAAAAAGATGTTTCAATTCATCTCTGTTTAGATAGAAAAAAAGAGAAGTAAAATAAGAGTATTATTTATTTATAGATATACTCAATTCGTGTTTATAATCACTTTTAATTTAGACTTGAATAAACAAACCGCACTCACAGTTGTCGCCTGTTGTTGCGCAACATTAACTCCAGTGTTGAAGCCGTGTTTCTTCATCACAACAGTGGTGGTCTTCTGCTCTTTGGCCGAGTTCTGTGCCGAATACGAATTGGGCGTCGCCTTTGCCAGCTGTTCGGCTGCCTTCACCACTTCAATCACTTTTTGCTCCACATTTCTAATGTCAGTGATTAAATTCTCCTCCGATTTATATATATTATTACTGGTGGACAGCGTTTCGTTTTGCGTGATTTGATTGTTTCGCGTTATCTCCTCTCTTCTCTCGGTTCGCTTGTAATCATTTAACGAATTACTGGACGACAACTGTTCAGATTTGGACGTCACGGCAAACACTTCGTCGTCTTCCTTGTCGAACGACGAAAACGATTTCAAGCTTTTGCCAGTCGGCGAAGTGGGCGCCGATATTTCGGCGCCGGGAGACTGCATTTTCACGTCGGATGGATCGTAGCCGTCGCACACTAATAATATGATCTTATTGCCCACATTTCTGAGGGCGTGTACGGCCTCCTGGTGTGTGGCGCCCAACAGTGAGGTGCCGTTCACTTCGATGATTCGCATTCCCGGCTTTAAGCGGCCATCTCTGGCGGCCGCGCCGTTCGAGTTGATCTTCGAGATGAACACTCCCTCGTCGTCTCTATCGAATGGGTTTCCCGGCTGTCCGGTCGCGCCTCCTTTAATATTCATTCCAAGCTTTTCTGTCGGTAACTTATGAATTATAAGCTCCTATTGTAATAAATAATTGAGATATGATATCATTAGCAACAAATATTTAAACGTAAATTTATAACGTTAAACATTTAAATAAGATTATTAAACTTACAATACAATGTTAATTAATTATAATATAAAATTAATAATAACATTTCACTAAACACGTCACGTTATATTAAGCGAGATCTTACACTTATTTCGTTTGGCCAATACTTTTAGCAGCGAAAAAACAATGAAAAAACAATTAGTTAGAAGCAAAATAATGTGAAAATAAAGCAAATGAGCTCAACTGAAGCATACAATGCTATTAATGCTAAACACTTTTTCTATACAAAATCTGCTTTTTAATTATAAATAAATAAACCTTCAATAGTAAATGAAATGTTAGTATAACCTATGACTGAATACAGTGTCTCAAAATAATTAATATGACCGTATCTTATGGTCCTATTTATAAGTTTTAAAAAAGCCTTAAAAGGGACTTAAAAAGAATTTTTTGTTATAGAAAGTTATGAAAATTAAGGTTAAAATGAGTTATAAAATATTTTTAAAAGTTGTCGTCTATAAAATGACATCAATTGTCATTTAAAACAAACTTATATTTGACTTAAATTTGGTAAAATTTCACTTGTATTATTGTATATTTTGTTATCGGTTTGATAATTATTTTTCTTATAGTTTCAAATTCGATAATGCATACCAAAATTATAAAATTAAAATTATATTTGGTAGCAATAGTTTTTAATAATTTTTAGTAGTAATTTTTATAAATTTGCAAAAAAGGCACTAAAAATGGCAAAATAGGCACTTTACAGCAAAAAAAGGCATTTATGGCATTTATAAATTTGGGTTTAAATAACTTATTTTTGTGCAATTAATTGTGCAATAAATATAAATAATAAAAATATTTTTCATCTGAAAAACTTGTCACACAATTGCGATATTTGATAGCCCTTAAAATTTGATTAATATATTCGTGTACAACACCGCTCACTCCTACACCATTCTAACAGACAATCATTATATAACAATTGAATTGAATAGCAAAATAAAGTTTTATACAAAATCTGTATTTTAAAAATAGCACTAATTTCTATAATTTGTTTAATTTAATAAAATTAATAACTTTTTAAGATTAATATTAGCTTAAGAATAAATGTTAAGTTAGTAATAGTTTTATTTTTTGAAAAAAATGTAAAAAAATTTATAGAATGTATTATTTGCTAAAATATGATGCAAACCTTCCATCCTATTGGCAAAGGCTCGTGACGAACAGTGAGCACAATCTCTCGAACGGGTTGTAATAGAGCGTCGACGGCCTCCTTATGCGTGGCTTTCGAGACATCCATACCGTTGACGGCGATCACTCTGTCACCGATTCGTATTTTACCAGTTTTATGAGCGAGACCTTCGGCTACAACCTATTATAATATTTCATCAATTAATATATGTATCAATTCATTTTATTTTTATTTTTTAAAAATTACTTTCGAAACGAAAATTCCGGGTTCGCTTCCGCCAAACGGATGACATGAATGATCTTAATATCATTATGAAAAAGAAATAATGTTGTCTTATTAAAAATCAGGTTAATGGGAAATTTTTTTAATTTAATAGAAGAATTAATATTATGATAAGTTTAAAAGTTTCAAGTTTTAAAAAAAACAATCGCCTAAATATGTTACTCATTTTTAAATCTTTTGCCAAAATAATATTAAATTGAATTTGATTTTAAGTTATTTAAATTATTTACAACATAAAATGAGATAATTATTTCATATTTTTGACTTTAACTAAATTTTGAAATAAAATTAAATTAATTTTATTTAGAAACAATATAAAATCCAAATTTATTAGTTTCTGGTTCGAAACTTAATTATTAAGAATATATTAATAATTTCATTATTTATAATTCTAGATTATTAGTTTCTTAAGCAGTTTCGATTAACTTTTCTTAAATAATTCAAGTAATATCATAAATATATTTTTTTTAAAAATATGGACTGTAAAAATTTAAACGAACTTAACTTACGTTAGAAGAAAAATAATAATTAATTATTTATTTATTTATAAGCAAATTCCACTGAATTTAAAATTTCATATTTTGAATATATAACATTTAGTACAAAAAAAATAGCTTAGGAATAGCACAAACTATGTTGAGTGACAAAACATGCACTCCTATATCATCTCGACTGCCAATAACGATGCTTTCCTCTAGAATTTTACTCAAGTTTTCTTTTGTTTATGGTTAATTATTAATAAATAATAAGTAATAGTAATCACATCCTATTAGAATAGTAATTTAAAACTAAAATAATTTAAACAACTTCGCAATATTTTATGCACTTGTAGTGTGTAACTTATTAGTGTAAGCTTAAAATATTTAATTACCCGAACCACCAATAATGCACAATCCGAGAGGTCCATCAGCTTTCACTAACGTTACAGTCTGTGTGAAAATAGTTAATGAGTTTTGCATATTTAAATAATGACCGTAAAATGTAAATATATAAACCTCTTCTATGGGCGGCAGAGAGAGAATATTATTGGTAACTCTGGTCACAACATTTTCAGTGTACGTTGTCTTTGTAATGACTTCCGTGAAAATTCCTACTTCTGATGGCGCGTCAGGAAACTGAGCTTCCAGTGGATACTCGAACTTTGAAACGATTTCTGGCTTTTGAATGGTAACGCTTAATAGTGGGCCGTCATTATCCGATAAATGTTTTTTGGCACCTAATTTTTTGTTTTTAAAAACAAATAATTTGAATAAACTTTTACCAAAAAAAGACGTTCAACTTTTGCCGAAATACATATTAAGCAACAAATAAATGGGAAATGAAAATACGTTAATAAGGGTTAATTACCATTTCTTTCCAATGATGACGAGGCACTTCTTGATATGTGAGATGGATTGCTAACGGAGGCACTCATTGTTGGTAATGTGGCTGAAGTTGAGAACGCATTTGACACGATTGAAGGCTCGTTTCGAAGACCTGGCAATTTAGTGTATATAGAATGAGTGGGTTTCGTTGAAGGCGACGAAGTGGCCGTTGGCGTCACGGGAGCCGAACTCACGCCTGCTTCACCCAAACTGCTGATCGAGCCGAGAGTCGGCCGCCTATAGGAGCCCGTATACGACGGCCGGTTCGCCATATATGACGAGGCGTACAGTCCGGTGTAGGGACGCGCCAAACCGTACAGTTTGGGAGACTTCTCGCCGGACGACACATCGAATCCTTCGCGCTGGACAACGAGCCGAACGAAACGCTCGAGACCGGTCAACATGGCCACCACCTGATCGTGTCGGACACCATCGACGTCGACGCCGTTAATTGAGAGCACTTTGTCGCCGACTATCAACTTGCCGTCCCGATCGGCGGCCCCGCCCTCAGCGATTCGCGATACGTAAATGCTTTCGCTGTCTTCTTTGAATGGTGTGCCGCCTTTACCGCCGGCTATACTGAAACCGAGACCGTTTTGATCTCTAATTAAAGTTGTGTAAATAATTTGTCGCTTCAGATCGAAATCAGGCGTTTGCGGCAGAGACGACGCAGACGTGGAATTGGCCGCTGCGGTCGAGTGGCCGCCTATGCTTCCATTTTGCTGAAGCGGCTGCAGAACTGGATTTTGAGATTTCTTGCTAACCGATCTTCGTTCGGCCGGTATTTGCTCGATATTTTGACTCTCTTTGCTGTTCGCCGTATTCGATTTGGTCGAATGAACCTCTCGCAGCACATTCACATAGAAGTCCATTCCCGCCGATTTGAGCACATCGACAGCCTTGTAGTGATCGATTTCGGTAAAACTGACATCATTAACAAATAGCACTTTGTCGCCGACCCGAAGGCCGGCCGCCTCTGCGGGCCCGCCTTCAGTGATTCGGGACACAAAAATTCCCTCGTCGTCTCCCTTATACGGAGACGATCCCAATCCACCGGCAATACTCAATCCAAGACCGCCACCATTTCGTTGAACTCTCATTTGCATTTGTACTAAATCTACGCTACTATTGTTGCTGAGCTGCGAGACTGACGGCGCGGCGTTCGAAACTGAGGACACGGTTCGCAGAGATTCGCTGTCACCGCTTTCGTTCTCGCAGTTAATTAGACTCTCACTGCGCGAAGAATTATGCGCAACACTGACTGGAGGCCTGTTCTTGTTGACCACCTCAGCCAGAATTGAGGCGACCCGGTCCTGGTCTTCCTTCGTTGTGCTAACGATTCGCTTGTTCTTCAAGTGGTGGGGCGTATCTCTTCGATGAAGTTTATTATGTCTCTCCGGCCTGTCGTCGTCTTCCTCTTCGCGTCCTTCGCTGGTTTCGGCGAAACCGGAAAACCCGACGTGTCTGTTCTCTTGGTTAACATAATGATCACTTTCCGACTCCGACGATGTGTTCACAGGCGCCGCAACGGCAGCGTCCACTTGTGACGCGCCATTCACGGCGCTAACATTTTTACTGATGTCCATATCGACTGCGGAAGAGTTTGCGGCAATTTCTGAATCACTTCTCACTATAACAGACGAGGCATAGGAATCAACCGAATCGGTCGACGCGGTGCTACTCCGCTGACGCGCCGCCGGCTGTTGGACGGAATAATTTTGGTCACTTGTCTTGGTTTGTAGGTTTGCCGCGCTCTCCTTAGGGTTGTCATCGATAGTCAGCTCTTTGCTGTCTCTATGAGCGAAAAGTTTCTGATGTCTAGCCTTAAGCTCGCGCGGATGTGGAGTGTCGTGTCTCACGAAATTGATTTGTTCGTTAGTAATATTATTATTGGTGGGAATAACTGGTTGGCGTTCCTCTTCTTCTTCGTCGCTCACTTCGGCGAACTTGACCGCAGACTGTCTCGGTTGGTCCCAATTAATACTGTTCGCGCGCTCCAGACTATTGTCTTCAAATTGTTCTGCAATAACAAAAAAATAAGATTTAAATTCAGGTGAAATCAGATTAAACAATTAGGGCTCATAAAAAAACGACGTGATTGAAAAAATAAAAAGTAAACAAACATATTATTTGTTTATTACTCAGCGATTCTCATTCCACAACTATCTTATCACTAAAGTCAAGGCCGTAATAAGCGAAGCGATAGGAAGCGCTTGAGGGAAATCTGTTGCAGTACAGCAATAAGCGGTATATTTTTACAAATGAGTAATCATTTTTTGTGTAATAAATCATTTCATAGAGATAACAATAATTCAAAATGATTTGCATTTATTATTTTCATTCAGTTATATTATTCTCTGACCTATATTTTCGGGATGATATTCCTGTTGAGGCAATAGAAAGCACGTCAACACTTTCGTCTTAGTCTGCTCGTCATAATCGGTTTGAAACTTTAACAGCGGCTGAGACTGATTCTCCGCCAACCAAAGAGCTTTCAAATTTAAGGCAGTTATAGTGTACGGCAAGTAATTGAGCCGATTTCCGGAAACATCGAAAACCCTCAACTCTCGCAACTGTCCGATCTCGACCGGCAAATGCGCGAGTTTGTTGTCGCGCAACGAGAGAACGCCCAACTTTATTAGGTTTCCGATCTGCTGAGGCAGCGTTTCGAGTTGATTGCGGTCGGCATTGAAATTGGTTAAATGGACTAAATTGCCGATCGTTGGCGGCAATTCGGACAACAAATTCTCGGTGAGAATCAACTCTTGCAGACAAGAACAGCCGCCAATAGTCGGATTGAGCGATAAGAGGCGATTTTGATCCACTTTAAATATAGTGAGTTTGCAGAGCTGGCCGATGCCGTCCGGCAGGGACTCGAGACAGTTCTGCGACAGGTGTAGGTCTGTGAGGCTCTCGAGACCGGCCATCTCTTCGGGCAAATACTCCAAACGATTTTCGCTGACGTCCAGACACGTCAGTTTCTTGAGGTTTCCGATTTCCTTCGGCAAAGTGCTCAACTCGTTGCAGTCCAGCCATAGTTCCTGCAGGTTTGGCAGCTGTCCGATCACTTCGGGCAGCTCTTCGATGTCGTTACTCCCTAAGTCTAGCCTTTCGAGTTTGACTAAGAATGAAACGGACGGCGGAAGCGTTTTTAGTAGGTTTTCGCGCAATTCTAGCGATTCTAAATTGGAAAGCGAGCCAAAATCGTTGGGTAACTGCTGGAGAGAAATGTCGTTCAGCGCCAGCGAAGTCAAATTTCTGAGCTGAACGAAACCCGAAGGCAGGCTAAAGTAAATAAATATAAGCAAAGTATTAAAATAGATTCTATCCTATTATAAACTGTTCAGTCAGAACAGATGCCACACAATATTGGCTCAACAATTCTTAAAAATAAATTTTATTACAGCGTTAGAAACTATTTATTTACAATTGAAATAATAATGGCTTTATAATGAACTTTTTTTTCGTCACTTACGTCACTAATGGGTTTGAACTAAAATCGGCGGTTTGCAGATATTTGAGATATTTAATGCTGTCGGGAATCTCCGGAATATCGTTTTTGCTCACATCGATCTCGACTAAATTGACTAAATTGCTCACATCCGACGGCAGGCGACACACTTCGTTGTCGCTCAGACTCAAACGGCGCAGTTTAACCAAACGAAAAAGACCCTAAAAATATTCGAGTTTAAATATATATCTATCTTTTAATCACGTGATTATCTATAAATATGTGCGAATATAAATAGATTTATATGAATATATGTATAGTTTGTAAACTAAATATTTATAATTAGAAAAAAAGAAAATTACTTAAAATTAATTCTATTTTCTAAACCTATAAATTTATCATTCACTAAACTCGGGAAATTAATATCTTTCGCATTCATATAAATATTTAGAAGTATATGTGTTTTCATTAAAAGAAAATGATTTACAAAGTATTAATTGCTAATCTCATACACCTGTCGTTTTTAATAACGAAAGATAACTGTTTATCAGTCGTGATAAATCCACACTAATTTCATCAGTTTAAAAATTAATATTAATTACTATGTAAGCAAAACATCTCAAACGCGAATCAAAGATGATTAAAAAAAAAGTTGTGAATATATTTAAGAAAAAAACAAGCAAAACAAAAAAACACAAATTCTTTTATGCTAATTGAAGCGCGAAATAAGTTTAGTAAAAATACTTATTATAAAAATAAATATAACAGATCGCTATGGCGTCAGAATGTAATCCTCACTTTAGGCAGTTCTCTGATGTGATTGGCGTCGAGAAAGAGCTCTTCGAGGGTTCGGTTGTATCGCAACACATCGTCGGGAATATTGGGTAAACTGCAGTGCCTTTTGTCGATGTATTCCACCTGACGATTGCATCCGCGAAACAGAGGTATGCATCGAAACATTTCGTATAACAATGTCTTCGGTAAAAATCAATTGTTAGCTAAAAACATCCAATAAATGGATTAACAATATATTTCTATGAGATATTAACAATTAATATGACTATTGGTGTCACAATCGAAACAAAAGCTGTCATTTATAATAAAAGCGATATCTTTTGCCAACAATTTTTTGTTTTGCTTTTGATAATAACTTAGTTATATATATATGGTATGTTGCGATCCAATCCAAACAATTACAGTTTAACACAATTAATATTAGGTAACAAACTTTTTTTCTTCTTCAATATATAAAAGCAATCAATTGATGAAACAAACATGAAGTGCTCGACTGAAGGCAATAGCAGTTCACATGATTGTCATCGAGAAAAAAGGGTTTGCAATTCTCTCGGAAATCGTTTATAAAAAAATTGATGAGTGAATAGTGTGTGCTCTTCAATAACAAATGCTGTCGTCATTAAACGTTTGATTAGCGCTGAAATATGTAAAGTATGTACGTTTGCACACAACCAGTCATCAGAAGCGGAGTGCAAATGATCGCCAAATTTCGCCACAATTTAACCACAAAAATAAAATAATAATAAAAACCGAAATAAAACTTAACCAAAAACAGCGATAGCGAGACAAGTGATCACATTATTAACAGTGCGATCGCAATCGTATTGGCGTTCGTGGCGAGCCGTTCGGTGTTAGCGATCAGTTGAGGCGCACAAGAGGTGCGACACTCGCGAGCTATGGGTGAGTGCGATACTCGATATCACACGAGACGACAATAACGCTTATGTGGTGACTGTTGGGCCAAATAGGTGTTGTGTGGCGTTGAAGAGCATCGCCAATGCGTTGAGCGCTCGATCGCATATAAGTCGCAGCGAGAGTGGCATTCAGGCAGTCATTCAGTGATTCGCACATCAATTCTCGCATCAATTTCACCCACAATTCACTCCCATTTTTCACAACACATTCGTATTATATTTTCAAAGCCCGTCCACTGGAATGTCGAGCCCTCTCTCGGCTCACTCGCGTCACGTCATCGCTTACAACAATGTATGCGCTCATTCCATACATAACTGATGTCTCGTTAATATTATTGATGGCTCTGTTTGTCGTCAATATTATGAGCCGTATATCGAGAGCAGCAACAGATCAGATGCGTTGCGGACGTGTTTTTACATTTGCTTTCGCTTTTTAGGGCTCGATTTAGCGATGATTTAATTGGCGAGCAGTGATGGACATCAAGAAAATTAAATCAATTTTAAAGGTTTGCGTGAATTTGAGTTTTGCTTTAGTTTGAAACTGTGTTTCGTATTTGTTTGATTTTTTTTGTTGACATTTATTTATTTGTTTTGTTATTTAGACTAATAGTAAATCAAAATCGAGACACGAAGAGTGCGACTCGTCGTTGAGTGACAACAATAAACTGTCAAACGATTTGCTGATTGGCATTAAAAGAGACGAATTTGCAAACAATTACGTGAAGGAAAAAGAGAGCCGAGAATTGTTGAAGAGTTCGACACTCAATCCGGACGTCGAGAGCGATATATTGAACAGTATTGACAGCAAGTATTTCGCGACCAATTGTGACGAAAACGGAGAGGAAAGCAATTCGTCGATCGCTGAGGAGTTAATACTCGATCAATTGCCGGACGAGTTGAGTGTCAAGTATTTGTTGGGCGAACAGCAGAGACTGAAGCAGCAGTTAATCGTTGTGTCGAAAAAGGTGTCCGATTTGATACTGAAGAATCAATCGGCTTATGCTCACGAGTTGGAGAAAGTGACTCAATTGCAGACCAGTTTGAGCGACGCCATCAAAGTGTGCACAAACGGTCGCAAGCATTTGGATGTCTCCAAACGCGACTTCACGTGCATTAGTTTAGGCATTGTTGCGAGTTATCGACGGCGGGAACTGTTGAAGGCGTTACTCAAGTGTTTGCAAACTATTAAGACCTTACAGGAGACTGACATCCGTTTGCGAGAGCTGTTAGAAGAGGACGAAGACTATAGCGCTGCGATTCAACTCTATCTCGAGTGCCATAAAGTGGTGATCAGTTTAAAGCACTATAAATGCATGAGTGAGTTGAACAGCAAATTGGAGGACACGCTCGAAATGATTGAGGAGCAGATCGATGTCGCGCTCTCGAAGATGTGCATTAATTTTCAACAAAAAGCTTACCTTAAGCTTCACAACGCGTACAACCTGTTGGGCAAAACGCAAACAGCTATGGATCAGCTGCTGATGCACTTCGCCAGCGCTATTCATAACAAGGCGTTTTCCATAGTTTTGGGTTACGTCGAGCTCTTCGCCCAAAACGATAACAGCGCTAATTATCATAAGCGACAGTACAACGAGCTCTGCAAACAATTGACGTCCGAATGTTTTACGCCCTGTTTGACGGACTTGTGTAAAGCGCTGTGGGATATAATGCTTAACTATTATCGTATTTTGACGTTTCACAGACACCAACAGCTGTCCGACGAAAAGGACAGCATGACTGACGACGAAATTGAAGTTTCGTTTAATAAGCGTTTTGTGAAGCAAAAGTTAGAGCACGGACTCGGAAGGGTTTGGCAGGACGTGCTCCAGAAAGTGAGGACTTTAATAGCCAATCACGACTTGGCCTCTTATAATATCGATGAGTTTATCAAAATTCTCGGAATCGCCGAAACAATGATTCAAATTGGAGATGAATTTTGCAGCAATAAGTCTGAAGATCTGCAAACTTTGCTTCACAAGCAGACCATCAATTACTTTCAAAGTTACCACAAGTCGTGTATATCGGAGTTGAAAATATTTCTCGAAAGCGAAATCTGGAGTCCGTGTCCCGTAACGCATAATTTTAGTTTAATTCAATTGCAAGAATTTTCATTCCTTCGAAAGCGCATTCCGTCTGCCGTTAATAATTCGCCAAATACTTCGCCCTCAAAACGGGAACATTTGTCTTATTATTTTTCGCACTCATTTTTAGAGCAAACCAATTCCACTTTAGTGACCCCTTTCGATATGTCTCCGGACAGCAATGACGACGATAGGGAAAAGTTTGTCAACGATAGAGTTTTAATGGTGAGTGAAGAAGATTATGGCTGTGACGATGAAATAAATGAGAAAAAAGCCAACGGATTCAGAGAAAGCGAACCTATTGTGGCGAATACCACTTTGAATGTGTTGCGATTGTTTGGCAAATATATGCAAATGATGTCTTTATTGAGTCCGATCGCGTTCGATGTGCTGCTCTGTATGTTTCAACTCTTCGACTATTATTTATACGCTGTGTACAAGTTTTTTGCGAAAGATATGACTATTTTATCGGAAACTTCGTTAAGTGTTGAAATGAAGCAAACGTTAAAACGCATATCCGATAACTTGATTATCGATCAAAATAGTGAAGCGTTCGCTGAAAACAATAGTCAACCGAACAAATATTTATGTCCGACTCTTTCATCGATGGTTGACATCAGTTCAGTGGAAAAACTGTATGGTTTGGCGGAACGGATCGTTGCGGTCGAGTCCTTGTGAGGCTTTTCTATTATTTTGTATCTAAATATATATATAAAATAATGATTTTATAATTTTATAATTTTTAGAGTATTTTTGGGTAACCAAATGAAACATTTGAAGAGTTGTCTCACTAATTTGATAGCGAGTGACAAACAGTCATGCGTTGAGCAGTACTACAATAAAGTAGTGTCAATAGTAGTCGATCTTCGAAAGCCGGTGTATATGTGGGTAACAGTGAAGTGCATTCAATACGAACAAATAGTGGCTCTTATGGCTCAAACAAAATGGGACACCAGAGAGATATTGTCGATGCATAACGAGTACGTGGACTGCATTGTGCGTGAGCTGCAGATATTCAGCATGAGATTGACTCACATCTGCGCCAAACAATTGCCCGACATTGGGATACCCGAACACGTGTGTCGCCTGTTGTGGGAGAATGTGTTGCGCCTCTCGAACCGCACTTTCATCGAAGGCTTTGCGCAGTCGAGGCGATGCACGAATGAGGGCCGCGCTCTCATGCAACTCGATTTCCAGCAATTTCTCACTAAAGTCGAAACTCTCACATCTGTTCGGCCGATTCCCGAACGAGAGCTCGTCGACGACTACATCAAAGCTTATTACTTGACCGAACCCGCTCTCATTGAGTGGGTTAAGTCTCGCAATGATTACAATCTGAAGCAATTGTTGGCTTTAGTTAATTGTATTACTTTTGATAATAAAAAGATGAGAACTAGGATTATGACTGCTTTAGATTTTAAACTGTAACCATATTTTAGTTATTTAGTTATCTATAAATGTTAATTATTGAATATATATATATATAATTTTCATAATATATAATAAAACAATTTTAATAAATAAAATCATTTTAAAGTTTATATTTAAATGACATTTAGATATCAATTTCATTCTGAATTAATTTTGGAAATATCTCCGAGTGTTTGAATACTATATTTTGAAAGCAAATGCTTATAAAACAATACAAAACCCATTTTGACCCATTTCGACGAACAAATAAACATTGTGTACCAACAACTTGGGCGATCAAAATAATTATAAATTAAAACTTAGTCCTTAAAAGGTCTAACACCTGCAACTTATCCTAATTTTAGGCCTATAGGGTGCAGCTTATATGAGAAAAAAGTTTTAAAACTAAAAAAAAAGACGAACTGCGGCTTATGAGAGACGTGATGCTAATATGTTTCCAAATTTTCAATATGCTGTAAATCTATTCCTGATTTTATATTATCGACAAATAGTTTATATAAAGTCATTTTTGATTTCGAATCGATGGGAAGACTCTGTCGAACAGTTACTACTCTCACAAATAATTGATTTCTTTTTTGAAACACCACGAAAAATCATTTAATACACATTTCTTTGCTATTTCTTTGAGATTTCAACTTCTGTTTTTTTTGCCACAAATAATATGCGGCTTATACTAGTGTTACGGCTTATCTGCGGTTCGAATTGATTGACAAAAAACTTGTCTTTTTGTGTTTTGCGGCCTATATGTAGGTGTTGTCACGGAATAAAGTAGAGACACATAATGTGCACATGACTAACAAATAAATTTATTTCAGGTTTTAAACAGGTATTTCAAAGTCTTTAAGCGATCTTTCAGTGTTAAAATTTATTGTAAAAGCGACACGAAAATCATATAAAGAAGTATATGACAAATGAAGCTCTGAAATAATTTTAGTTTTACAATCTAATGAATAAGTGGATATATTTTTTTTTGAAAAAAGCGTAAAATAGTGAAGCTCTTCCTAAACTAAAATAAATTAATTGAAATGCAAAAGTATTTCTGGCAAATTGGGCGACAATTCTTTTGATAATGAACTTATGAAAATGTAAATTAAAGTTACAGAAAATAAAAATACAATGAATAATTTATAAGTTTGATAAAAACAAGGCCATAGCCCTACAATAGCACAGTTGCACAGTTTCTGAAGAAGTTGACTCGAGCTGCGAGTCGGCCAACTTCTGCGATGTGGGCAGAAACTAATGCCCACAAGCAGTGTTACTCCAGCCTCTATCATATCATACGCTTCGCTCAATGCTATCTCGAAATTTTTGACGCAAATAACGTTTTATAAATGAAATTTTGTAACTTTGAATTTTGTAAAATTGAATTAATAAATATAAGCTAATAAACGATATTAATTAATAAGTTAGTATGAATTTAAAAATAAGCTATTATTTTTCATCGTTTTAATTGCTGTTTGTTAAACTAATGCTGACTTTGACACAATCAATCTCATGGATTTGAGATGTCTGTCCGTCGATCTCAATCCCTCCATAATTAAAGTGAACTTAATTATGATTACCAATAACTGATTAATTTTGAATTTTTGTCATAAAAATTTTCTGCAATAATTAGCTAAACTTAGGTTAATTATAAATTTTGTTAATTTAAAACATACAGGTTTAGTAACTTTTTAGGTGTAATTGAAATCAGTCACAATTTTCACTTTTTTTTTACTTTAAAGTCAAAATTGTTTTAATATTTTATTTTATTAATTAAAATAATTATCAATCATTATGTAATCATAGTGTTTAATGATAGAGTCTCAGACTCGGACTCGGAGTTTGGAGTCTCAGACACAGGCTCTAAATTTTAGGAGTCTAGAGTCTCAGACTCGGAATTCAGACTCTAATATTTAACTAAGATTCGGACTTTCAAATTATAGATTTTCGGTGTCTCTTAGAGATTTCAATTGTATTGCAAATAAATTTTTTATAAGCGTTTATAATTTATGATTAAGTTTAAAACAATAAAATACAGTTATGTTCGTTTAAATATTTCTAGACTCTGACAGAGTTCATTATAATTTAGAGATACGAACTCCTCATTATTTAATAGACTCGGGCTTAGATTGCAAAATATTGAGATTCAGACGCTAACTTCAGAGAGTCTCTCACTGAGTCTCCAGACTCTGGCAAAGTTTTAAACACTATTTCAAACACAATATAATCATTTGAAAGTTCATAAAAGACTTTTAAATAAGTTAAGGGACACTAAATTACATTATATAGTTATGAATATACATATATACATATATACACGTACATTTATCACCCTATATTTATTAGTAATTTATTCACTTCATTTGTAAAAACAAATTGCAATTATTTATTAAAAAAGTTGATTCTCGCTTATTTGTCCACTGCGTTGTATTTGATTAATTGCTGATCAGCTTTGCCATTGACACCATTCAATACAGTTATTTTTAATAAATGCATTTTGAAATATGCGCGTCTGCTTCGCAATTAAATAAAACACGTTATTAGTGTTGCATTTGATCTACTTTTATGAAGCTTACGATATCATAAGAATTCTTGAACAGTACAGTATAGTCCACATCCCAATCGCGGATGCGTTACAGAGTTTTGTTAAGAGCAGATATATTTTGTAAAAGTGTATCGATATTAACTGTTAACATCAATGAATCAGCGCATCATTTTGTAAATATTATTAAATTCACTTAATTTAATTGTGCAATTTATTGTATCAGAAAAATGCGATATCGGTGAGTAACCTAATTTCGAAACATAATTGTAGGTCAAACGCGATTTAACAGTTAACCGGAATTTGCCGAATATATTATTTCTAAAGTTTTATTTTTTTCTGTTTTTAATTTGCAATAAACATTCATAGATTCGATAAATTAATTGCAATATTTGAAAATAATAGGTTACAATTTGCTATCTTCACCAATAATTTGTAATATTTAAATATGTATTTGAAAAAAACTTACTAATATATAGCAAATTTTTCTCCATTAAGCGTTTCGGTACTGGTTTTTAATACATCGAGTCTATAATACTTTAAACGTTTCTTACATTGCTTTACACAATTACTTTGCAGATTAATTTTCTTGTGATAAATTATTTAATTTAATTTAAATATTTAATTCCACTAAATTTAAAATTATTAAGTTTAGCTAAAAAGTCATTAATTTATTTATTGTTAGAAACTTATCAGTAAGTTTTAGAATAATAGTCATTTATAATTTCATAAATTATCACAAATAATTTCCTGTGAGATAAGTTATTAAGTTATCTATTTCTGATTGTCTGCAAGTATTCATTTAAATCTTAAGAAAGATCTTTCACATAAGAATGAAACCATTGGCACATATTTTAGTTTCTGTAATTTTTTGTTTAATTTAATTCAAAACCAATAGAGATTTTTAAATCTTTGGAAAAATTTTCAAATCTCTATTCTAGTAATTTCGTATTTTATTTTAAATTTCCGTGTATTTATGGCTGATTTTTACTTTGAAAAAGTCTATTAACTATTAGATAAATGAATTTTACAAAATGAAATTTAATGAATTTTGTTATTTATTTTTACCCAAATTTATTTGCTTTAGATTAGAAAATGTTTTTACTTTAACGGTTTGATAAATTATATTAACAAATTATTAAAATTATTACATTTGATTACAAATTTAAACATTTTCAAGATTAGATATTTACGAAAATATATTCATTTATTTATTTATTTTTAATTGATATAAATTCAGTACTTTCATAGTTTCAGTTAAATTATCGCTTAAAAATTTTATGTAAAACATAAAATTCATGAATTTCAAAATATAATCGTTAATATATTCTTTAGTCATTTTGAAAAATTTCCTTAAAAATAATCATTATAGTAATTTTTTAATAGTCAAATGGGATAAATTCCTAAACTTTCTAATCAGTGATTCATAAATGTAATAATCGCCCAAAAACTATTTAACTATTTAGTTCAAACAATTTTTTAAAACGGCAACAATTTTTAGAACTATTTAAACTCAGATTATTTTCAGATAATAATTAATGAATATATATATATAGCATTGAATTAGACAGAAATTTGATTGATTAATGCAAAAATTATTAAACATATGTAATTATTACTTCAACAATTAATCATTATTATAATTTTCTTAATTATACTAAATTTTTAATTAACATAATAATTTTAAAATAAGTACATATTTAAGTAAATTTTAGCATTAAGTATTTTAGCACTTTTAAGTAAATATAATAATATAATATGACATATTTTTGAAAAAAATTAAATACATTTTTATCCGCCATTCACTTATTATGACCATTATATTGACCAATAAGTTATGATTTAAAGAAAATTATCAATTTTAAACAACTCTTGCTTTGCTTTGTTTATTTTGTTTGTAATCTCACAAATTAAAAATTTTTAGGTTATTTTTTCAAAATAATATTTTATAATATTTATATAAAAAAGAAATTTTTTTCTTAAAATTGCATTCAATATATTGTAGTCCTTTATATGCAACTTATATTGTCTAACAATAATTAGTTTCTAAATAAGTGATTCTAAATGACAAGAAAAACTTATTTATCAATGATTAAACTGAAATTTAGTTTTGTTGCGCTATTAAATTTAATTACGATTACATATCGCTGTGCGTTAAATATAAAATTTATTTTTTGCTATAAAAACTTGAATATTAATAGTAATCTATACAATAAGCAAACTTTTCGTTTATTGCAATTTTTAAATTGTTTAAAGCATTGAAAAGTGCAGCGCTAAGCACTGCCAACAGTTTATAAACGCAAAAACGTTTAATGAATTGAAATTGACTTATGTCTCGACCGTATCTCTTGGGATGTGTTACATGTATATCACATTATGTTAATAGCACTATCAGTTGTAGTTATACTTATCTAAATAGCGTTACATTCAATAAAGACTAAAATTATTTAGAAACTGAAAATATTAAACAAACAGGAAAACGAAAATTTTCGTTTTCCATTCAATACTCGATTACACTTGTTTTTTGACAACAGAAATCTTTTACCATCTATTATATGTTCACCAAAAAATTGTTTATTTTGGAGATAATTTTACTGTAATACATGTAATACTATGTAAGTTTTTACTAAAAGGTGTAATATTATCAAAATACGATAATATAGGTTACATAGGTTTGTAAAAAATGACAAATCTTTAAAAATGTACTTAATATTACATGTGACACAGTGTTAAGGATACGATATTTGCAATTTGCTTAAATATTTGCTTTATGTGATCACTTTACTTCGCGTTGCGTTTGTGATAAAAACACTTAATATTCAACATTAAATTTTTCAAAATATTTTCTTTAGTCGTATTTTTCAATTTATATAATTTTTAATAATATTTAATTTATTAGTGTCTGTAACTAATAGTGTTATCTGTGTTTTAATTAATTTTGTTAACCACTATAAGTTATTCAAAGGTTGACATAAATTACAGTTTTTTATGTATTAATTTTACATTACATGTTCAGTTATATATATTATATAGATTTATAAATACTATTTAATAATTTATAATTAAATAATAATTTATAATTTAATAATATTTAATAATTTGATAATTTATAGGTTTATTGAATTTTTAATACATGTATAAACTTTTGATTATTTCAAAATAAGAAAATGCCATAACCTTTACTTTTTAATGAAATTAATTTCATAAATCGCTGGTCATATTCGGTCAAATTCGGTCAAATTCGATTAATAACAGTAAATGATTGACACTAACGATAACACATTTTTTGGTGTACATCATCGAATGTTAGTGAATTTAATACAATTATGATAATCACTATTTTGATGGTCACACAAAATGATATCGATATGTAAATCAGTGATTAACATATGTAGACAAACATAAAAGTAAGAAAAAAAACGCAACTTATTATTGAAAATTTTGCTTTAAATTTGAATGAAATTTCAAACTGTGATATTGGAAAAGCGCTCGTTTGAACATTAATTGAATTAGAAACACTAATCTGGGATACAATATGATAGAATCTAATATGTATTAAATTGAGAAAAGTTGTGCGAAAACTTGCATTTCAATTGTTATCAATCCTCAAGAAATAACATTATCTCCAGAAACGAGTTGTGAAGTTGAATGAAGTCTTAAGTCTGCCGTAATTGACAATCGATGTCGATTTATATTTTACCACAACTATGAAATATATTTTAAATGTTATGTTTTGTAAGAGACATCACATCTGATTTATTTGGTAAAGAAGAAAGTATTAATATATACAATATATATGTATTTTAATATAAGAAAATAAAAACATAATTTATTCTCTTACTTAATAAAATAATCTTTTATGATTGAGTAGTTTATCGGTTCTGATTGCTATAATTAACGATTGTTTCCTCAGTTCGAAATTTGCTCGCCTTTATTAAGAGAGACTTAATTACGCTTTAAACACTTTAAACATTAACATTAAAGTTAATGTTAGAAACTTATTTCAAAATAAATGAATAATATATATTGCTCTGCACTTTTTAAACGCTAATTAAAAAACATTATACCGTATTACCACACTTTCAATTGCATGCGAAATTAAGCGCGTCTCTAAAGAGTGGTGCAATTTTTATAGGCAATGCAATGCCATTTGTAGTGTTATTAAAATTGAGATAAAGTTACGCTCGTATTATTGGCAACACTTAAATCTGTAATACAAAGCGCATTATTTAAAGAGTAACAACCAATAGATATCCGCTTCCTATTAGTTCATATAATTATATGAAATTCTATATATTTATAAATTTCTATATACTTTCTTCCTATATATTTAATGGATAACAACATAACTGCACTATTGATTGATGTGTTTAACTTCAAAATTACTTTTATTGCATTTTATTTTTGATTATATTCGACCGAATTATGCTTATCTTAATAGCTTAACCGAATAACATTAATTATAAGCAAATTGATTTGATTTGTATGGCTATACTTGTCCGCCACTTAAGGCGAGCCCATACGGTAACGAGTCAGCAACAACTTTGAAACTTTGAAATAAACGAGACAATCGTTAATAACGGCATCCAATTGTCTGATTGCAGGTTAATCGTCGTATTGATTAGCACTCAAATAGCGTTATCGCACGCATGGCTCGCATCAGAGCGTACTCGCAGTCGACGGCAAGCGATAACAGGCATCGATAACTTTCAAACCAATAACTCCGGTCTCAACTCATTTGTAAGCGATTTAACACTTCACAGCTCTTTCCGATCCCATTCTAATCATTATTATTACTAAACAATCGTAATTATGATTAATTATATAATTGTAAAAACTTTTCTGTTGGCGTCAGTTTCCGCCCCAACCGGACATCTCGTCGGCGTTTCGGCCGCCATACCAGAGTCTAAGCAGCAGCGCGTCCGACGGCGTGGCGTCGTTTCCGCAGATTCGCCGCTTTCCTCAATACCCGTCGACGCCGGTGTTGGCGAGTCCGACCATAGACTCGGCTCTTCTGCCGCGTCAGCCGCAGGTCATATCGGTGTTGAGCGGAACCGGTTCTGCGCCGCAGTCCGTGTCGTGGAATCCGCCGCCGACTATCGTTCCGCCGCCGGTCAACCGCCAGAAGCAGAGCCAGCAAATCAGTCCTCAGCCGCAGTCCACTCCCTTGTCTTCGTCGCTGTTCTCGTCCACTCTGGACGACCGCCAAAATCGATATCTGCCGCAATCGGTTCCGTCGGCGCAGAACGCCTTTCAGCGAACGCCTACACGAGAGTCCGAAACGAGTGTCGGCTCCCAACCGGTCAGTCGTCCTGCAGTGTCCTCGGCGTCGTCAGCGGCGTCGACCAGTTCGGCGGCGACGGACGGCAAGCCTCAGAAGGACGACGTTGTGATTTACTATTACTACTATTACGACGACGACAAGAACGGCACGAACGCTAACAAGAAAGCGTCGGACGGCAGTGACGCCAATCTCGATGACATTCCGTCACTCGAGTCGTACGACCAGAACGTGGGCAACACTCCTGTCCGGGACAGCAAACCGGGACGAGTTGTCCTTAAGAATGGCGATCTGCCTGCAGACAACAAACTCAAGCCGTCGGTTAACGAGCAGACGCTGAACCGATTGGCGAATGAGGCGCGAACCCGACAGACGCCGCCATCGCCGCCGTCGCCGACCTCACCGTTTTTGCTGACATCACCGCAAGCGAACCAACAATTGCCACAACAGTTCACATCGTTTCAGAGCCATAGAGAGTCCGTATCGCAGACCACGACCAGCACAGAGAAGCCGAGCTCTGTGAGCGTTTCGGTGTCGGTCTCCGAGACTCAACACAACCCTCCGGTGTCCAACGTTTTCCGTTACGGCTCGAGCGTCGGCACGAGAGCCTCATTCGACTCGTTCGGCGGAAGAACGGGAAACAACGCCATCAGCAGCTCTGAAAATAACAACAACAACAATAACAATGGACTGCCGAATATAGTGGTGGCCAACAACAGACAGCAGAGTTCATTCCAACCGCAATATCCCGGCCAAGCGTTTCGACACAACCCGCAGGCGTCCACACCCGAAACGCCGGTCAGTATATTCGTTCCGTCGTCCAATTCGGCAAATCAGCCGCGAGTCAGCTTCTCCTCCAGCGATGGTTTTCCGCCGCCGAAACCGCCGGTCGATAATCAGCTCAGTTTTCCAAGAGAACAGTCGGAGTCGTTTGCGTCCACTTCACAGCCGACAACACTGACACCGACGACCAGCACTACAACGACCACTACCACTACGACCACTACGACCACCACCACTCCTCCGCCGACCACTTTAGAGGAAGTTCCCGAAACTGAAGCGCCAAAACGGTCGCGATTTGGTAACCGAAGACAGTCAACGCTAAACAGAATTAACTTAAACCGCTCGCGACCGACGACCAGCACAACCACTCCGCCGAGCACTACCCCGAGAGCCCGAATCACGCGACCCACCGGTTCGTCGTTCGCCAGAAAACCGGGAAGATTTCGAAAGAGACCCGGTTATGGGTCTGACGACGAGGACCAGACCAGTCAGGCGTCGACCACCACAACCACGACAGCGTCGCCGCAATCGGTCGACTCGCAGGCCACCACATCGAGCTCGAGGAGATTCGGCGGCGGTCCGGGTAGCAGAAGGTTTGGCGCCGGCTCTGCGCGATCGTCTCCAACGCCGCGTTCGGCCACAACTACTGCCGCCACAAGTGCTCCAAGTTCTCGCTCGCCTCCCGCGGGCCGACGGTCTGGCGGTCCACTCATACCGAGCAGGTTTAACAGACCCACAGCCAGACCCAGATTACCATTTTTGAAGAAAAATCAGGCCGAATCGGAAGAGTCGACCGCGTCGTCGACGGCCAGCGATCAGAGCAACGACGCCTCTCCTAATTCGGAGGCGTCGGCCAGCGGTGCGCCCGACTCGAGCTCGACATCGGCGCCGAGTTCTTCAGAGTTGTCGAGCCATCCGTCAAGTGAGGACCCGTCAGACTCGGCCACCACGCAGACCAGCTCTACGGAGAGAAGCCGAGGCCGTCAGCTGCGACCCGTATTTGCCAACCGTCCGCGCTCGAGCCTGTTTGGCCGACGCGGCGCCAACTAATTCAACGCATTGTTAAATTAATTCAATATTATGTTAAGTTACTCAACAAAAAAAGCGCATACATTTCAACAAATGATAAGGTTTCGCATTTCAAATGTCGAATTTTTATTTTTATAATATATTTTTTTATAATTTTCATATTTATGTCTTAAACTTTGATTGAGATTCGGTGTTGAATGTGTTAAAACGTGTTTAAATTAAGCTGTAATGTAAGCCATTAATGAATTTTATTTTTGTTCATTTTTGGTTTTATCTAACATTAAAATGGTTTATCATTCGCATTATAAAAACGATTTTTAAAAATTGTTGGAATTATAACTATTAAAAACAAGTGGCAATAATTTATGTAAAATATACATTCAATTGTGTTTAAATTCAATTAAAGCATCAATTCATAAAAATGTATTGAACTATTGAAAATAATTAATACTCCTCTCTATAAACTTTTTTGTTTGTTTAATTTATAACATTTGTCTTTATTTCGATTTAAAATTAATATTTAAATAAATGTTACTTTTTTTTATACACAGCAGTATATTGTTATCAACTTTCTTAAACATCTTTAAACTTTTAAAGTTTTGTTCTGACACTGTAATTATAATATTTTCTATTCATATTACTTGTGTTTTGATGACTGTTATTTTGAAACGTATACTTAATATTGAAGAAATATTACTGCCATCAAAACACAAGTAAGGCGAATATTACTTCAACTTATTTTTAAAATATATTTTCATATTAAAAAAAAAACTTTTAATAATACCGTTTTGTTCGCAAATTAACAATTTTCATATAAAGCCAACCATTGTCTAATCGATAGAATGATGAAATTTTTTTTTGGCCAAATGCCACAGAATTTGATGACATAAATAACTGTAAGAGTAAGCGAATGCTGAGCTAAAGTATCGCACTTTGGATGAGACAGCGATTCGCAATGGATTGCGTTGCAGTGTTTTTTGCTGAAGCGATTCAATAATGAATATTCTACTCATACCGAGCGTATTACCATATTTCATATTAATCATCAATTGCTTGATTTTCAAACTTTTCCGACTCTTACTGTTTTCTGTTACTCCCGTTTCGATTCATATATTCATTTCGGAATTCGTATCGACACTAGAATTATGCGCCGATTGTAACGAATTGGGTAATGAATGCAATTTATTAATTTTATAAATACGATTAATAAAAATTGTTAGAAACGAATAACTATATTATGCAAATGTTTAATTTGAAATCAATAATAAATTAACTGACCATAAATTGCAGGTGTAGTTTGGGAAATACACGGTAACGTTGGCTATGGTTTGGCCTTATTTGCTCTATGCGTTTGGTGGTGCCGGTCGTTCGAAGACGCCGAAGCGTGTCCTTCGGGACCAATCGAAGAGTATGTCCTGTTCGGCACGCCATTGACTTCGAGAGAAACGTTTCAAAAATTGTTTGGCCAACTATTAGGCGCTATCTTCACGGCTAAGTATCGATTTTTGAATTTAAATTTGAATATTTTAAAAATTATCAAATTTAATTCACGTCTACATAAATAAATTGCTTACATTTTTTTGTTGGTTTGTTTATCTTTTACAACAAAAATAATTTATTCCGTATAGAAATTTTCTATTAAATGAAAAAACAAATAAAATATTTTTAAAGTTATTCTTAAGTTTTTCGTCGTATAAATAGATCTCAAAAAATAGATTACAAGGTTTTCTAATATATATAGAGAATACCATAAAAGTTATATCACTAAAGTTATATTAATTATAGTCAAATAAGATTTATTTTCTTTAATGGGTATAAAGTTCGGCAAAGTTTATAAATGAGATAATGTTTAAGAAAAATTCATTGAAAAGCCTGCGAACGCGTTACTGAACTCTCTCGCATTTACGCAATTATTCAATACTAGAGTTTCAGCCCGTTTTAACATTGCATTTGAAATAGTCTATAACCCATAAACCCCTCATTCACTATAATACCATTATTCTCTTCAGTACATAATTCTGAGTTCAATAATTGTAATTTAATTTTTAATTTTTTGATACTCTTAAATGAAAGATCAATAGTCCATTGAAGTATAGTAATTATTTGCTATTTTAAAATTGATTGGTTTAAACTTACAGCGAATAAATCCAACATTGCGTATATTTATAACTTTAATAACTTTTAACTTTTACGCTAACAATCTATAATGATATTGTACTTCGATTTGGGTGCAAATAATCAAATTTGGCGCTCAAATTCAGTCACATAAAAATAAATAAATAAAATAATTTTTGAATAATTGTTTTTATAGACAATTAAAAATATTGTTTCAGTATCATTATTATAATAATGATATCGAAGAAATCCATTGAAAAAGTTTAAATATTCATTAGGTATGAATTTTCTTGTTAAATGTTGAAGTTTACTACAAGAATGTTTGGCATCCAAACTGTTTTCTGTCAAACATAAATAATTGCATAATTTAAAAATAAAAACCGCGATCAACTTAAACCAATATTTGAATGCGTATTTGAAGTAATTTTACTGCTTATACCGTATTCCCTGGCTTTGTATTACATGTAATACTATCAAAATTTTTACTAAAGGGTGTAATATTATCTAAATAGTGTTACACCTATTTTTAGCAAATTATTTGGAAAATATGAAAAGCCAACCTATTTATAGTGCCCTACAGTCTGAACACTAGAAGAATGTCTAGTAATAAATGTTTACAACTTATGCATATTGTATTAATTAGCACTTTCTCTTTCAATGAATGAAAGAGAAACTTCAAAACTTGGAAAATAGAGGAAAATAAGTTTGTAATGTATGCGCTCTTTTTGTTAGTTTGTTAATTTATTTCTTAGAGTCTGAAGAGTTTAGTCATGAATCTAACTATAACGACAGGTTATAATTATTACAGCATTGTAATTGTTTGCCATCACTTATTATGTGTTCACCAAATATAATAAAACTCGATTTTGAGATAACTTTACATATAATACTATCTAAGTTTTTACTAAAGGGTGTAATATTATCGAAATAGTATTACATGGGTTTACGAAAAACGCAAATTAGTGAAAATTGACTTACACGGGAGCTATTTTTGGCCGGACGCGCCGATTTTGACGGAATTTTTTTTATTTCGTAGATTTAAACATATATATAAATTATAAATAATAAAATTATCCTGAAGTTAAAAGGGGGAAGGAGGGGAGGGGTTCAAAGTTGCATTTGT
>JAQIYA010000107.1:0-30191 GCA_034699355.1 Microtritia minima | reverse complement strand
GACCGATGTCGGTCGACACCACACCACTCAACTGAGATGCGATCGCATTCCCATGAATAGCTCCACAATACCAATAATTACTTTGCTATATATTAATCGCAAATTGAAAAGCCATTATTTTCTATTCGATTAGCATTTTTTTTGGTAAACATGTTTAAACATAAACACATTCCTATTTGAAAAACATTGAAAATCTTATAAAAATCCAAATGAAATGTGTTTAGTAATTATTGTCATTTTTAATTTAATTAATAGATTTTTAACTTTATTAAACAAACTTATTTCAGTCATTTTTAGGTTTTATTCAAATTAATTTAATGCTATGTTATGTAATTAATAATTTTAGGATTAAACATATTCTATATAATAATAAAATAAAAATACAATTTAAATAATAGTTTAAAATATGAAGTCATATATTTTGCTATGAAAACAAGTCGAGATTGTTTTGACTCTAATAGTTGTTTAAGCAAACATCAAATTTTTATTGCCTCAAACAAATACTGTTTATAAAACATTATTATTATTGTCCATATAATGATATACTGTTGAGACGGCGAAGCAGTTTGTCATCAGCGAAGAATATAAGAGCGCTCGTTATTCAATTGTTTGCCATATCGTTATATTAAGTAATATAAGTTATATATATAAATCGTCATATCTTAACGGCATGCTATTGAATCTCGTGAATATAAATGTTGGTACAGCTGTAACGAACCCAATTCGATGATCTTCATCTCACCAACACGTACACAATCGGAGCCCTCATCCATATATATATTTTGCGAGAGCGAGCAGAGAGAGGCAGAGAGAGGCAGAGCGAGCGCTGGCGAGGATGCCTGATATAACAAGCTGGCACTTTGAAAGCGCTAATGTGATACTTTTGGTCAAATGTTTTTATGTTTGCGCTTCAAGTAATTCGGAGTTTAAGTAATATCTATAGAGGCATAGCATATGCGTTTGATGGATTTATTTGTCGAAACACAATACGCTAAATGGCTAAATGGCAAATGCCTACCATTCATGCCATTGCTTGCCAGCGTTGCCATCGCTGGCCTCACTCGAGATTAGCGAAAGCTCTCCTGCCTTCATGTGAGAGCATTATATTCAAATGAGATGATCTAATTGCGCATATTTTCTCATTTTGTTGATGAACAGCCCTTTCTCATGCAAATTCATGAATAATAGATTTACATATTTGATTATTATTCTAGATTGAGAGCGCTTTAGAAATACTGATTTGTGTTTTATACACATTTTAAGTAAAGTTTCATTTGAATTACTAAACAATTATTAATAATTAATTGTGTTTTTATAAGAGCACAGATAGAGTATCACCTCTTTGGTTATACGCTCATAACAGTCAATTCATAAGACACTACACCGCTGTGTCTTTCCTTCACTCATGCCATTAATAAATCGATTTAATGATTTTTTATGATAAACAAAATAAATTAAATGTTATCACTTTTAATCGAATTGATTAGTAATTACTAATTACTAATTAATAATAATTAATTTTATTAATTAGTAAACATTAAGTCTTACATTAAAGTACAAGTCCTTTACTTAAAATTACTTTTGGTAATAATAAATTAAATTATAAAGCAATAACTAAAAGTGCGATTTCTATAAAACTACCGTATGTTTTAAATACAATAAGTCAAGAATTTATCAATAGATTTTTTACATTATATTTTTATTTAAAGCTTTTGGATTTTACTCTGACTTATTTCAGCCCCGAGTCTATTAGGAATACAATGTGTTTGATTTAATAATTCTTATTTGATATTTCTGTGAACAATATCCAAATAAGATTGTTTGATGAGATAAATTAAATACTATTGTTTGCGAGTCCAGTGTCTGCCAAACAGAACTACAAAAAGGCATTTGCTTTTATATGTAATAAGTTATGACAAATGTTTATTCGCTGAGAGTCTCTATTTTGGCCGCTAAATCATAACTGTTGAGAAAATAATACTTTTCAGATGTGACTTTCATCCTATTAGAGAAAGTAATGCGAGGGAAACACATTGTGGCCATTCGTGCCTCACATCATGCGAGTGACGCACTGTATTAATAAAGCGATCACTTTTAATAATCATAACAACATTTTATGGCTATATTGTTCGACTCATTCTCAGTGGCGCTCGTTTTGATCTCAAATCTCATTTTTACGGCATTCAACTATTCATTTAATAATTTTCAATTGACTGACTTTAAATTTCGTTGTTTAATGCGCTCCAATCAGTAACGAGAAATTGAATTCAATTGTGTGTTATATACTTATTATAATATTAAGTCGACCAAAAAATATGCCTCAATTAAAGAATCGAATGTTTTTTGATATTACAAAAAGCGAAACAAAACACGACTTTTGATAACCTTTAGAAAACTAAACGAAATCATATAATTTTGATCAAATTCTATTATTTTAAAAATGTTTTTTTACAATGCATTTATTTTTTAATACATTGAATACTATTAAAATAAAGCATAAATTCAAGTAAACTTTATAAATAAATATTTTTTAAATTCATGAATTTCATACAATATGTTTAACTCGTGCTTTATTTATGTTAAACTTAATTTGTTTGCTCACAAAAAATTAAGATGAAAAAATGATGTGAGACTAGATTTAGAGATGAACTAGAGTTGGCTAAAAAGTGTGAAAGTGTCAGACTTACAAATACGAAACTTACGAAACTTCGTTAGAATATGACTTTCGAATGATAAACTTCATCTTTAACTCAACATCAGTTTTGTCCTTAAGATTTCAAATAATATTGTGAAAATCCCTTCAATTACTCCATCATATAAAGTAATTATTTTATTTTAAAGAAAGTTTTTAATTTTTATGTAATCAATATTTATTTAAAATATTCATCTGTTAATGATAATGAGGCTCCCATTAATAGATGGATTTAACATAGAATTTTATCCTAATTTTTTACAAAATTATCATTTGAAACAGACTGTTGACTGTTTGACTGAATAATTTATATCGTGATATTTTATTTTTCAATTTTATTCACACACTTATTGTGCAGAGTCTGTATAGTGTCATATACTGTACAGTTAATGGTATCATGCGATGTATAGATAATTTTACTCATATGTACAGTCTATAAGTCAGACATGAATGAATTTTTGATAGAATATGATTTGTGAATTGGAAATATTATTATTTTGGTGCGAATCTAATAAAGTCTGTATTTATATATTAATAACTGATGATCGAGAGGCGCAATGAAATTAATCCTTATTGAGAATAACAAGAATGGAAAACTTTTCCCGCAAAAGCTCATTATTTCATTCAGACATAAAATATCGGTTCCGCCACTATTTTTGAATTTTAGTCAATGATAACGAATGTATAATTTGAAACGACTTATTGTGCAATACCTTATTAAATTGGCAATTGTGCCACACTTTGGTGAATATGAACTGCATATCGTATGAATTTCGTGAGAGAATATTTAACATAACAATAAGTGGAGAGCGAGAGAAACGAGAATTTTGAATAAATCCAAAACGGGAATCGCTTTTAGCTTCCAATTTATATTTTGGTGGTTTTGATGCCGACGCGTGCTATGGATATCAAATTTTGTATGCAATCTAATAGTTATTAGGAAACAGTGTATAATTTGCTTTTGATAAATATTCAATACTTTCATATAAAAATTATCTCACATATATGGCACTAACGCTATATTTATGTGGGCTCATCAGCATATTATACGCATCAATAAATCATTTTATTTTGTTTCTATTGTTAGTGATAGTAATATTTTCGATGCTGAGCTGAGAAAATAAAGGATTGCTTTCGAGCCCAACTCGTAAGCGAAATATCAGGTTCAAAGTATTCTGCATTTTCTAACCCTAGTAAGTAATTATGAAAGCATTTTAGCTTCGATTAAAATATTTTCTGTCAGCGATATAATAAATATATAGTCATGTATAAAAATTGCCCGTTGGCTGAAAAACTTTGATTAAAGAAGCATTTGATTTCTAACCACTTATAATGGAAATAAAATTTCAATTAGGAAAATAATTTGACTATGTTTTTAAACATAGCTTATTTATTCTTAAGGATATTTCAACGCTTAAAATGATATATAATGTAATGGCTATTAAAGTTCTTTTAATTTAAATTAAATGACATTTCCAGTTAATGATTTAATTAAATAAAATTAAATTACATTCAATGTAAAATACCTTAAGATATTAATTTAAATAATTAAACAAAATTAATTAAATATATTACTAAATAAGCTAAAAATTATATAAAGTAAAGTATAAATAAATAAATATATTCTATTTAGTTAAATTAATTAAATGTGTTATCAGTTTATCTTAATTGAAAAAATTAAACTAGAATTAAATTAATTTTGTCAAAAATTATTAATATAATTTTGTAGATTAAAATTTTAATTGTTTACATCGAAATAGATAGAATTAAAATAAATTTATAAAATGAATTAAGAGATGTTAATAAATACGATTATTAAAACCAACACATATATTAATTTTATTACTTTGTTGCTTTGTTCATGAAAAGCTGAATTTCTGAAGAGCAATGCGTGTTTTGTTATTTATTTCACAATCCTATATCATAACATTAAGTTAAATGCGTTAAGTTAATCACTAATTATCACCAAAAAAATTTTACAATTTAATGTTTATAATAATTAATTGCAAATAACAGTCCAATTTTTAAATTAGAATTTTACTAATAAATTTTACTAAAATGTTTAATGTAAAATAAGATTTTTTATTTACTTTAAGTTTAGAAGTTTTACTTATTTATTTATAAATTTTCATTTATAAAATAAAAAAGAAAATTAAAGAACAATTCAATGTTAAACTTCTTACAATAATTTTGATTTAACCATACAAATGTCATATTATTTTATATATATATATATTTTTTTTTTGATGAAATACTTGAACATTTTTTACTCGCCCTCAAGCTATCAGACATATTCAGCTTAAGCTTTCCTATATAAGTTTAAAATACATAATAACTAATTGGAAAGTAATTATTAACAAATTACAAAGCATATAAAAATTGCTAAATTATATGTATCATTTAAAAATAATTTAGTACACTATAATTTAAAATTAGTTATTGCCTTTATCCTTAACTTTGTTTAAATTTATTGTATTTACCTTCACTTTTTAAGATTTATTGGTTATGTATCTTATAATAAAGAGCAATAAAGTTGTTATTGCATATAATTTTATATAAATCTGTATGAAATTTACTATAAAAAGCAAATAAATCTTTAAAATTTAATGTCCAAATGAAGTGTAAAATATATTTCAATATTATAATATTTTTATTTTTAATATAAGTCTTATATTTTGTTTATTTTTTATATAAATTTTATTAATATTATCGATTGTAAAATAACATTAAAAATAATTATATATTATATTCATTTTACTAATTAGCTATTAAAATATTTTTTTATATGAAAATTTAATTTCTTTAACTAATGTCTCAAATTAATGATTATATAGGTATTGTATTTTGTGTAATAAAAACAAAACCATGTTATATAAGTGCACACAAAAATTTTTATTATTAAACTTTATTAAAACAATTTTGTTTAAACAAATATGTATTTTATTATTATTTTTAAATTAAATTATTATTAATTTGAATATTATTAAACGTATCAAAAATTTATGCGGCAAAATATTCTGTTTAATTTAAATTCATATCAAGCATAGGTTGAAATTCTCCAGTAACTAAAAAAATGTAAAGAAGAAAATGATAGTTGTATTTTGGAAAAGCTCGGGCCATGAATGCCATGCATAGGATATATGGAGCGAAACCAGCAATTAATGTGTCAGAAGACGAAAACAGATGAAGTTATCAGAAGGTTACGAGCCTTCACTTCCTGGGGACTTAAAACGTGTACTCGTGATGTGGTATTTGTTTTCTGCAATTAATGCATATTATCATAAGATTACTGGCATTAGTTAAGGGGATGAACATATTTTAAGCAATTTATTTAAAGCTCGTTCATTTACAATGAACTCACACCCTATCCTCCATGAAAGTTAAGGTCCGCTTCTTCAACCACAATCAAAATTGGTCAACAAAACTAAACTTTCTCTGCATTCTCTGTATTTCATGTTAATATCGTACCAATGATTCTATATTTTAATAATACATAATAAATACATATTGAAATTATTTGATGGCTCATATTTAAATTTCTAATCAATGTTTATGATGCTTATGTTTAACGACCATATCTTTGATGTGAAACAATGTCATAAATATCGAAAATTTAAATTAGTTTTGCCTGATATCGAAAATTTTGAATTATGATCAAAAACCCTTAAATATTTGTGCAATTGTTGCGTAATTTATTATTTACGCCCCTTTTATGGTTCTTTGGCCGCTTATAAGCAAACTCTGTAATCATTGTTAATTATACAGTTAATTTTTTTTATCTGGAAAGTGAAATGCGAGTATAAACCTGTTTTGAATATAGACTTATGGAAAGTTAATGCTTTGCTTAAGCAAAATAAGTTGTTGAATACTTTTCACTTTCCAGATAAAAAAAATGAGCTGTAGTTTTATGAGATTTTTAAAGCATCAATGACTTGGAGCGCAATCGCTTTAACTTTATTATACTGTAATTGTCGAAGTATTGCTAATACAGTCTTCTTTTCAAATCTTAAGTTATCATATTATAAAATAAGGTGTGCATCGCTTCTGTATTATTATTTTTAATATATATGTGTGATTAATCTGATTAAGAAAATGCGAATAAGGCTTAGAAACAAATTAATTAATAATTAAGTTTATTAAATTATATATTGTTTGGATTAGTAATTTAATAAACTATTTGAATAATAATATTAATATTAAGACTTTACTATAATACTTTAATATAAATAATATATGTATTTCGATTTTGGATTAAGCAATAAGTTGTGTCTAGTTTTTTAAAATAGATGTTTTAAATTAATTTATGAAAATAGTCAAATAGGTTTAAATGGCGTCATTTATTCAATTTCATTTCAACATCTTTAGACATATTGCGAAAAGTAAGGAACTTAAGCAACTTTCGTTAGACGTGAAAACATTTAACGTGTGGCATAAAAACACAAAACACATTGTTTCTAATCCTTAAGCCTAAAAAAATTTGATGCAAAAGTTGTAATTAACTCATCGGAGTTAGCAATTCTAAATGATGTTCACGTCATTGATATCTGTAAAAATGAAGTTTTAAATCAGTGAATTTTGATTAATTATAATAATTTTTTATGTAAAATAATACTCGAAAAATACATCTTTGCTATATTATGCTGAATAAATTAAAAATGGACAATAATTAAAATGATATTTGGACTAAATTTTAAATTAAAAAATTTCACATTTAATGCACAATTGAACAGAACTTTTCGAATTCAATACAAGGCTCATGTATAAGTTATTAGCATTTGAATAGTGCAGAAAAGGTGCTCCCATTCAAACGAATCACTAGAAAGCCATGTCCATAAATCTTAACACAAACAGACCTACGCTAATGTAAAAAAAGGTTCGCTACACAAATACACATTTGAGAGAGAAATGACTGTTAAATTAGACAATAAATTTGCACAAAGTGGTAACAGTGGAAAGGCGTTACTCCGAAGGTTCCAACTAAACGAGAACTTGTATTCAACAATATTAATATTACAATTGTATACACTCTATAATAGTACTGCACTGACTTTGCAGCACAATATTAGTTAGTATTGATATCTTGTTGATAGCAATACAATAGCACAATAAATAAGTTTCAACATTTGTTCTTTTATGAATCGATAGCGAAAAGAATATGAATGGAAATAAAGCCCGCCATATAAAAACTAGTTATGCAAAAAATATTTTTTTGAAATTATAGAAAGTAATATTCTTTACATAATTTTTTTATATCTAATTAATTGGTGTACAAATACAAAATCTATATTTTAAAAATTCTAAAAATTTATTTTAAAATATTTTAGAATTTAGGTCTACTTTAAAGTTATGTAATTAAATTTTGTTTGCTATAAAGTAAGAAACCATTATTTTGAAAATTCAAAACAATAAATTTTGAGTTTAATTCTAAAAACTTTTCTTAGATTTAAGAATGAAGACATCGACGACACAAGAATGCACAGTAAGAATAATACTCAAATCAAAATAAAAAGTAAAATACAATAAGATGTGATATTAACATAAATTTATTTATAATTCTAAAAAGTTAATCAAGAATTTAATGGTGTAATTTTACTTTCATTCATTAAATTAATATTAATATTAATATTATAAGTTTAATTAACAGCGAATGAATAATGTATATATCAGAACAGCTTTAATATAAATAATTTATGTATATTTATTGTATTAAATTAAAATTATTTTTAATGAGTTAACATAAATATAAAGGCAATAAATTTAATGCATAAATGATAACTATAAAGGCTTTTGTGAACTCACAAGAGGTTGTAATCGATTTGTCCATCGACTTATCAGGTTATTATAAACCTATTAACAAGAATTGTAGCAAAACGTATCGGTTATACAGAATAAAGAGAAAAAGTTATTCAGCAGATGTCTTGAGAGCGCATCTGAAATCTGGTTCGGCATTAAACAATCATTAATCACGTCTCCGATGACACGTCACAACTGGCAAATTATTAAAGCAAATAGAATAACACTATTCTCTCCTCTAATAGCGAAAGCATTATCACAACTATTTGTAATGTAAAAAAAGTTGATTCTTCGCAGTTATGCACTGTCGACAAATGCCTCAATGCATACATTTGATCGCTACTTATGAATATAGCGAATTAATTTTTCGCACTATCTATTGGACAAATAAATTTGAATTAAATACTTTTTAATAAAAAATACTACATTGTTAGCATAAAATTAGAGTTTGCGAAGCTTACGGTTTGTCCAAATACAAGCCAAGCTCAGACCAAACATCAAAATGTTGAGGAGTCTGAGCCTAAAGCTCAATATTTAAAATGAATGCTTATTACTAGTTATTAATCATTTATTTGAGTAAAACATAACGAAATAAAGCGCTATTAATTTACTTCAAGAAATAACTTGTTATTAAGCCATTACAAAATGATTCATTAATTACAATTTTAATAAATTGATATCAACTGAAAAATAAATTTTTGAAAAGAGTGTTAGTATGTTATTATTATTAGATTATATAGTATTAAATTAAATTTTCTTTATCAATAACAATCTGGTACTGATTTTTCAAATGCTTTATAAAGCAAGCTATTATTAATGATTACGCAAATTAAATTAATTGTTCATAAAATATGTTGAATGTTAATTTTATGTCTAATATTAAACAAACTATACTTTAGCACATAATTTTAATTTTAAATTAGTATTTTATAATAACAAATTTGAGCTAACTTTGAGAGAAAAATTATACAACACATGATCTTTTTAAGTGATTAGATTCTAAATAAAGAGGCGCCAAATAGAGTCGAAATTTAATTCGAGATCAATCAATAATTTCAATATAATGTAATCAATGCTAGTCTGACATTTAAAAAGTCTAGTGATTAATGTATTTAAAATTTGTTTTAATAATAAAGTATAACAATACATTGAATATTAATATAACGGCAGTTTAAAACTAATTATAAGTTATTAGTAGAAGAGGTAACAATTTTATAAGTGGCACAACAAACCCTCCGTTCACTCAACAAACACGATTTACAATAATTCTCTATCTCATTCTATCTCTTAATTTCGCAAGCATTGTATTTAGCTTTATATATTTAGCTTTGAAGCCTACGATATCGTAGAATTCCCTAAAATTGTATTATTGTTAAATTTTCGCAAATATATGCACCCATTTGTGAGATCCCCTCTTTACTGCAATATTTTCAATTTCTCATTGACACACACACTACATACACTTTTCAGTATATACCCTGTATTTCAGGGTTCTTGAATTTATTTTCGATATTAAAGAATTATTATTTTCCTTATAAATATACAAATAAAATAATAAACAATCACAACTGTCAAACTCGTTAAATAAAATATTCAATAAGTAAAATTTAATTTTTTTGGATAAAAGTGTAAAAGAAATATTTTAGACATCAAAAAAATTATCTTATTTTTATTGATTAAACAATTTTATACACAAATTTTATTAAATATTCTTGTAAACTGTAGGAAAACTGTATTCAACTTATATATTAGACATTCTGTTTTCATACTTTTTAATTTTATCATAAATTGTAATAAACAATATATATTTCATAATTGTTATCAAATTTTCTATTTCTAAAAATTAAACGGACAAATAGACAAAGCATTTTTAACAAACATACTTAGTATATTATTTTCAGTGAAAACAGGCAAATATCTCGAGTAATTTTACATAGATTTTAAAAAAGTGTTGACATATAATTTTATGATTTAGATATAACTTTCAGTTAACACGAATCAAACACCTCAAACAGGATTAACCGATTAAAAGTTTATCTCGAGCGCAATCAAATGCGATTTAATCAACTGTAAACAAATAAAACTATACTTATTTTGAGTTTATTTATTAAATATAATTAAAAGCTAACAAATATTGTAAATGAAAACTTCAAACAACAAGTGAAGACAAGTGTCATCTGACGGTGAGAGTGAGCGACACAATAGTGAATGGAGTGAGGATTGGAGTGAACGGTAGTGAACGCTAACGCTATGCAATGCTATTCACTCTCTCTTCACATCAGTTCACCATTTTTGTCACATCATATCGTTTGAGTTGATTGGGACCGCTCGCTAACGACCAGAAGAGGGTCACAATAGTCGCGCACACCTGTGGCAGACGTGAGGTGAGTGGTGAGCATCAATGCCTTCGCGAGCGGAGGACATACTCAATGGATTTCGGGTGAATTGGATGAATCTTCGGGACGCCGACAACGGCAAGATCTTGTGGGAGGAGAACACTGACCTCTCGAAGCCCGATAAGGAGCACGAGGCTCGGGTGCCGAAGAGCATACTCAAGTGTCGTGCGGTGTCGCGAGAGATCAACTTCTCGTCGGTCGAGCCGATGGAGAAGTTCCGTTTGGAGCAGAGGGTGCTCTTCAAAGGCAAGTGTCTCGAGGAGTGGTTCTTCGAGTTCGGTTACGTGATTCCCAACTCGACCAACACGTGGCAGTCGCTGATCGAGGCCGCGCCCGAGTCGCAGATGATGCCCGCAAACGTGCTCAACGGCAACGTCATCATTGAGACCAAGTTCTTCGACGACGACCTGCTCGTCAGCACATCCAAAGTTCGCCTCTTTTACATCTGAGAAGTTGAGCCAAACTTTTACACCACTTTCGACATTCATTTCCCGTTATCTCGTCATTAGTTGAGTTATTCCGACGCAAACGCCTGACACATAATTGATAACTTAACGTTTAAACCAATTTTTAATTACATTTGTTGTTTAATTATACACAAAGATCTGAAAGAGTACACAATCTGTACACGTGTTGCCATTTCAGTGTGATTCGTAACCATTTGTAAACATAATTGTCACTCAAATGTCATTTTAATTGTCATTTAATTACCTAATCTAACTTCAAATGACTAATAAAGTTACATCACTAACCTAAGCATTCATTATTTTTTTTATTTACAACTAATATAATGAATAGCTATCTAATTGTCGCCGTCAGGTCCGCGATAGGGTTGTCCGCCATCGCTGAAGTGATCCTCGTCGCCATACCACGAGTGGCCGCCGATGTGTCGGTCTCTTATTTCTTTCCACATCTCTCGATCGTAACGATGCAGATAACCAGACACTGGTCTATAGTACCACGACTTGTAGTCGGAACGTAAAGACATGAATGTCTTGACGTAGTTCTCGATCTGAACCAAAACCCGACACTCGGCGTCTTCGTTGAGCCGACTGACCATCATTTCGTGATCGATTCGCTTATCGCGAATCATATAACGAGCTATGAATCGCGATATTGGACTCTACAACAGATCGCAACACATGTAATGTAATGAACAGAATCACAACGCGAACCAACTCTCAAACCTTATAATATTCCCAATGATAGGGTTCATAGCCTTCGGGTATTTCGGCCAACTCTGCGGGTCCGACGATCACGTTTGCCAGCGTTGTGATGATAGTGAGTGGTATGAGTCCGAGCATGAAATACCAGTGACAGTTGTCTTTCCACGACCGCCACGCGTAGTTCGTCGGACGGATCACCATTTGGCGCGCGTGACCGCCGGCCGACCGCACAGACACTGCAACGCGAGTCGTATCAACACTTTACTCACTTCAAATGGCTTCAAATGGTCGTAACTCACCATTAAAGAGCGCCGATTTCAATGGTGACCAATTGATGCGCTTCAAAGTACTCAACACCGCCATCGCTGACCAGTAATTAATCACCGATTTATGGTTACCGTTGTTTCGCAAACATTAGCCAAACATTGATGGCTTCACTGTTTCGCTCATTCACTGCTGACATCTGTATTGTCGACACAAACGTCTGCTTTCAAAACAAATTATTTCACAAAAGTTAATCATAAAAAACACATTTTAATAAAATATAACAAACGTTTGCTTTAATATATTAGAAACGCTTTGTAGTGTATCTGTGGTCACAAATAGATTGTGTGCTAATTATACGCGATTTGTGGCGAATTGAAGGCAAACAATGGATTTGTTGGGATCGATACTCGACTCCATGCAAAAGCCGCCAAAAACAGCGGCGAGTAATCAGGAGTTGATGGCGAAGAGTATGACATTTAAGGGTTTTATAGATTTGATTGATTATTATTTATTACTGTTTAGAGCAAAACGAAAAATTCAAGAAATTACAGGACGAGGAGAAACACAAATTGAAACAATTTCGCGAAAGTGTAAGCGTTTTCCTCATTCAATGTTAACGTTTTTTTTTCTCAGTTTTACTCGAAACGAGTGCCAAATTTGTCATCAAATTAAGAATATGTTTATTAGAAATTATTTTAAATTATAACGTAATGATGACAATCGTTTTGATAAAAACTAGCTATAGATTTGAATTGTGTTTCATCTCTTCCTTCAAATGCCTCTAAAGAAATGGGGAAAATATTTAAAATATTGATAACTCAATTAAAGCTTGAATTAATGAATGAAACAATTAAAATTATAATTATAATTAATACACTTAATAATACAATTAAAATTATACGCTTTGTAATTAATACTAAAATGATCTTATAATTGTTCACAATCTTGTTTATTATGTAAATACGAATACATTGTAATTAATGCATAATTAGTATTAATTATTATTTTATGTTTTGTTTAGATTGAAGAGAAAGTTAACAAATTCATGGAAAATGATTCGTTAGGAAAACTAGAATTCGAAACGATGGACAAAATGAAGCGATCGATTGTGTATAGAATTTTATTTGATGTTAATTATATTATTATTGCTGACAATACGATAGATATGAAATCGTCAAAATGTTTAAAATATTTAAATGTAGTCACGATGTGGTCGAAATTGCAGGATTGACTGCTTTTTCATTCGGCATCGAAGACGTCGATCGACACACAGTTGTTTATAAAAAAGAGTTCACTCCCTCTGAAGACGAATTGAATTCTTTAAGAAAAGGAGAAGAATATGATCCCGAAAAGATTAAATTATTGAGACAACTGGTATTAATAAAATGATTATATTAGTTTAGTTTTTGATCATTCAAGTTATTAAATGCTTAATATAGGAAACAGAAGCAAAAAATAGCAAAGCTATCGGTGACAAAGACATTGTCCCCAATACTAACTATAGAGATAAGTACGAGAAATTGATTGGTAAAGATGCGGGAAAGAGTGCGGCACAGATTACTACTCCTAATAAACAATTTGGTTTCGGTAATTTCAATACAAGCTATAAATTCATTTAAATTGCAAAATTGTGATATTTTTAATTTTTATATGTAGTTCCGAGTGCTAATAAAAGGGATTTACGTTCAATTGAGCAAATACTTGCCGATAATAAGAAAAAGAAGCTTAAGAGCGAAGACGAGAGTGTTCAGTGAAATATTCGTCGAGAATTTAAATAATTTATTAATAATTTTTTTAATTAAAAATTAGTGTAACATATACGGTATTAATTCGTTTTAAAATATTTAAATTTTCATTAAATAATTATTTAGAAATACTTGAAATAAATAATCCGGTTGTTCACATTAAAGATGTTCACATTACACAATGTAATTATTTTATGATTTGCATAAAGCAATGCTTTGCACATTTGATTAATAAACTCAATGATTTATAAAATGAAGAATTTAATTCGGCATAAGTTTCTTTCACTTTGAGGTCGTTTTTATATCTATATTTTCTAGAAATACGTTTACATTTATTTAATTTAAAATGACAACAATTTATTAATAATAATCTTTTGGATTAACAAAAGTGAAACTAAATTTGTCAGTCAAACAAAATTAAAGTAAAATAAAGTAGAAAATAGAAACAAACTAACATAAAAATTTGAATTATACAAAGTTATGTAACTAAAATAAAAGTGTAATTAAACAAATGCTGACCATTCATCTTTACATTACTGGAGTACAAAAATTAAACATTAAGCGATGAATTACCAGAATTAGACTCCAAATCCAAGTCAATAACGCCAGAATCACAAGAATCAAAACTACTTTCATCTAAATTGAGTTCTAATTGTCTTGAAATTTGTCTCAAATCATGTGTCGGCAATGCGACACCGCTGTCGACAGTGACTCGAGGCGACGAGTGCTGTGGTTTCGCCATACTTGCCTCGCATTCTTCAAACAGCTTAACTCTCGTCTCACTCTGTCCGGCCATTATGCCGACCACCACACGATCGATCAACTTAACTAATACCTCGTCATATATGGTACACTTCAGGTTGACGTCCAATGAATCTTTAAACAGATTCTCTGCATTATCACTACGCTTACGCTTAGGCATTGAATTATTGTCCATCTCTTCAATCGGTTTACTCTTTGTCCAACTCTTTTTATTTTCTGTGATCTCACAATTGATTTCCATCTTTTCTGAATTAAGGTTTCTCTCCATTTTATTAGCCTTCTCTTCCGATGTTTTCATTTGAGATTTCATTAAGTCTTCATTATTTTTATCCACAAATCTATGAATATCGTTGATAGTCTTCACTTTCAAACGCTTAATGAAATCTTTGTTCATTAGTCTCTCAATAATGCTTTTCTTCTCGTCCTTTTTCTTATCCATTTATTTCAATTATACGAGAATTATCTCCAGATTTGTTAAACTTATTTGGACTCAATGCTAGATATTTGGCAAAACAGTTATAATGTTGACGATATTTGATTTATCGTTGTGTCGATTAGCGGCTGATGTATCGCATAAGCATAATAACTTGATTTTGAATTAAAATTTAAATGAATTGCGTTGCAATAAACTATTAATTATACAACAATATATTGGTTTGATTAGCTGTTGTAAAAAGTTTTACTACGTTATAACTTTCAAACTTTATAAAAGTGCGAGAATTGCAACAATTTTCAGTCAATAGTAAAGTATTGTCATATTTCTGTTATATTAGTTATTATTTAAATTTAGTGCCAATCCGTTACAGTCAACTGGAAAAAATAATTAATGACAGTTAAATTCAACCAATATATTTTTAAATTAAGTCGTTTTACAGAGTAAGGGCAGATACTGTACGGATATAGTAATAAGTAATTGTTACACTATTTAATATGCAATTCCGTAATAGCTATTAGCTATTAGTTGATTGTTGCGCATGAGATTATAACTTGAAATCAATACAACATTTATAAATAATGTGCATTAAATACTTTATAAGTATTTATAATTGAAGTCTATTACAAATAATAGTGACTAATCTTGTTTCACAAAAAAAGTTAATGATGTTTTGTCTTTAATGAAATATGTAAAACATGAAAACTGATAATTTTATATAAAGCATTTTACTGAATATTGTGATAATCAATTTAATAAATAGACGTTTTATATGTAATTTAATTAAAAATACAATATAGTGGATTTTAATTGTTGTTGAATTAATATCATATAGCATTAAAATAAAGACCAACAATAGCCCAGGTTTTTCTGGAGGAGGGACTGGTTTGGGTGCACACCTCCGCAATTTTTGAAATATAATTAATTGTAAGTATTGCTGACGTTTTGCATCCAATACTTAAAATTTCTAAACAGTGGAAAATCAAATTTTAGTTATAAATACTTAGAAATATATTTTATTTTTATGGTTCGCTACCATATTACATATTTATATACATATTTATTTGTAGTATGGAAATGATTCCATCAATTATTAGAAAAAATAATTCAAAAGAATAATTACTTGCCTATAATATCTTATAAGATCTTATAAATTATAGAAATTTATTTAAAAAGATTTTAAATTTTTTTAATCGAAAAAATTGTCTCATAAATGCGATGAGTTTTGAATGTGCCCTATATTTTTGACTGATTTCTCTATAATAACCCCAGACCTTCATCCTGTGTGAAACACTGAATAGCGGTAGTCTAACCGCTCTTATTCTATAAGATAACACAATTAATGTCTTTAATTTTTAAATGAATACGTAAAGTATAATTTCCATCAAGTGTTACACTCTTTAATAATACTCTTTTTGAATCTTCAATATCTTAAAGTCCTCTCAGAGTCCAGAGAATTGCAATTAATATATATTATTATTATTATTATTATTAACAATAATAATGAATATTCATTTGCTGAACATTTACGATATCATGTAATTTTTTTATTAAACATTAGTTAAATCACAAAAATTAATATCACTTTCAATAAAATATACTTTATTAAGAATAAGTATGCATAATATTGATGCGAAGACTGTCAAAACTGTAAAACTATATTTTAAAATCTCGTAATCACTAAATGAAAGCATGCAATCGTGCACTCAGTATAGTGTTAGTCAACCATTAATAGTCGAGTCGATTGTAAAGCAGTCAAAGATAGCCACCAGTGATAGCAAAACAATGGAAGACAGATTGCCGTTGGAGTGGTTGTGGTGGACACACATCAGTCATATAGAGTGCCATTTGAACTCTATTTACCAGTTGTGCGCATCGCTGAAGGCTCTGCACGCGCTTTGTTATCAAACGCCTCAAAGCGGGTCCAATTCGGACCACACTTTCGCCGATGACTACGAAGTGCTCGATCTCAGCCAACGACAGCAAGAAACGGCTTTAGACTTGTCGACTGACCGTCGAAGTGCTGTCCCGGCAGTGGAGACAAACGGCACTCTCAAACAGAAAGAGGGCCTCAAAAGCGAACAAAGCATTGGACGCCACAACGAAAGCGCGCTCAAAGAGTTGGCCCAAAATGAGACGCCATTGGATTTGACATTGAATTTCGTTGCGGCCAACACTGCGGCCAACGCTGAGGTCAACACTGAGCTCAAGACTGTGGTCAACACTAAGAAAGGCAAACAAAAACCAAAGCCATACTCAAACAAAACTCGTCGTTACTGAGAGCAGACTCGGCGTCGCGCATAACACCGAACCGGACGGACAGCCGAATAATCAGAACAAATTTTAAAAATTAATTTTTTAAAATTAACTTTCTTTTATTTTGTTTCAATACATTTTAATAATCATTTATTATTTAATAATTCTTGCGAGCTTTAACTGAATGAGTTATCCCCTATTATTTGCCAAAATATTAATTTTTTAAATATAAAATCGTTTATTATTAAAATATTTTTATAATCATTAATAGATTATAACAAAAAAAAATCAGAAAATATTGATATTTGATAATATTATTATTATATATGAATTTAAACTTTTCATTTGAATAATAAACTGCTTTAAATGCATTTTCTCGATTAATGCAAATCAAATAAATTTATTAAATTAAAACAAATATATTTCATCGAAAACATTATAATTCTGTAAATTGTGCACATTTATCAAATAAAATATCTTTTTTAAATGCAGATCTTTTATTAACTTATAATTATTTACTAACATCATGTTATCATAATAAATCTTAAATCTTTATAACTTAATTTAATACATAATGTATTATGAAATCAAAACATTTCACATGACTTTGAAGCTTAAGAAAACATATATTAAAAACTTTATTAATGGCAATGAAATATTGAAAAGCAATAATGTTTTCTTTCACACATGAACAGTAAACTTTATCAACATTTTATTCAAACTCACTTTATAAAAACCCATACTGTAAAATCTATAATTCCAATGTTTTCAATAAATTCTATTATTGTATTATAATTAAATTTTTCACAAGGGCTAAAATTTATTCAATTTTTAACAAATAATGATAAAACTGTTTAAAATTTAAGTCAACAATTAAGAAGATGCTCTTCATCTCGCATATGACAGTGGAGCTAACATTTTCATGAAATGCCCATTTTTATTGAACCTTTTCTCAAAACCATTTACATAAAGTCTAACATAATTATAAATTTTTATTATTACTTACAACAATTTAATACACAATTTCAGTGTATTGAATATGATGTCGACTAATGCCAGACAACCGGTGTTTCTGTCTCTTTCAGAGACCGTTATCAATGGCTTATTGATGTAAAATTTTTTAGTTTGAGGAGAGATTATTGAGAGGTATCGCTTACAAACACAAACATTTAAAACACTTAAATTCAAAGTACAGAATTTGTTTATACAAATGATTGTAAATTAATATTTAGAATGCAATTACTTAATTATTTATGGTATTAGTTCTACTGCTCAATAAAAGAAATAAGTTATCTGAAGAAATAAAGTCTAACGTTAAGAATGATCCGTTTTATGAAGTTATTTTGAAACCAAATCAATATAAAACTATACAAAAGTGTGCCATTTTTATGAAATAATAAAATATTTGTAAATTGCAAAAAGGTTTCGTTAATACTGGCCGATCAAAATTATTTCTTTATTTTAGGTTTTATGTGGTGCGTCGATATCGGCGCCACATTTAACAACAATTGACAACAATAAAGGGCATACCTATAGAAACCCCCTTTTTCAAAGCCAAAATCAATTAATAAGTTTACAATCAATTTAAAATACTCTTGTTATTATTTCATTCGCTAAAATATTAATTGAAATAAAACTTATTAATATATTCATTAAAAACAAGAGTAGTGATAGATTTACTAAACAAAAGATTTACGGGTCATAATTTGCATTAGCCTTTAACTTGAGAGCTCAAATTTTTCTTTGATCATAACCTTAACCTACGGGTAACCAATGGGTTTTAACCATTAATAATTATATCATTAAGAAAATTAGTTTTTTAGACAATAATAGGTTATTTTGTTTTTAAAATAAAATTTTTTACTATTATATATTCAGTAAATATTATGGAATGTAATTATGTTTAAGTATTAAAATGATATATAGCTTTTATGAAATAAATTAAATAGATTTAAATAAATAATTATAATACGATTTTTTAACAGTGCAACTTTTGGTTGATGTTGATAACAGCATCACTTCGATATTAGCAACCCTTGTATTTTTAAAATGAATATTTAACCATAAGATTAACATTTTAAAAAGTTATTACTCGATTAAAATGTAAAGAATTGCATATTATTATAAAATTAATATATTGATGAATGAGATGCAAAATATTTTATTAAATTGTGAAACAGTGTCGTTTGTTCGTGTTAATTACAACATTTAACAAAATATTACAATTAATGCATATTATAATTTTATTTATTTTTTCATAAAAAACCGGGAAATTTTCGAAATATTATATATTATTTACTTATAAACTAAATATCACTTAAAATTTAAATTTTAATGTTGAGATTTTGAATTGAAATTTATAATCATTATGCCATTTGTTTTGTAATTATAAATTTTGGTTTTGTCAAAATATGCGCTCTCTTGTAAAAATCAAATATTTTGATAGACATGTATTTTTCAAAAATTTTATTTAATTAACAGTTAAAAAACTTAGACTATTTAAAATCCAAGTTTGTCTGTCAATATTTTTCTGTAATAAACTGACATATTGTGCTGAAGAGTGAACATAAGTAAACATTTCAAACCTAAGTTATGTTTACTTTACTCTCTTTAATCTTATATCTATACAGAAAACATCTGAAGCTAATTTCGACATTTTGCAATCTTTTCAACTGACCATAAACTTCAAAATAAGCTGTTATTCTCGAATAGTTCTAAAACTAAAATATAACTTCAAAATAGACTTATAAATTTCAAGTTATGCTTATAACTTATAAGATTGAGTTTTGTTATTTATTGATGCATTTAAAGAATAAAATATAATTACATAATTATTTTTTAAAAAATTGGTTTTTAATTAATAGCATTTAATTTGTACACTAAAATATCAATTTTTATATAATTAAAAATTAAAATAATTTAATTTTAATTAAAATTATTAAATTTCGATTAACTTAATTAGTTTATAAAATAAAGTTTTACAATAATATTTTTGAATATTTAAATCATCCAAAACATGTAATATTTGCTTGAGTTTTAATGTACACTATAATAATGTTACCGTACATTATTATAATTATATATATTAATTATTATTTGATTTATCTAATGCTGACTTTGAGTAATTATTGTTAAATATTAATTTTAAATATTAGTTTCGTTTTTATATTTTGTAATACATACGAAAATTGCATAAATAATTATCTATTTTTCACAAAATTTTCCATTTTAAAGAAGTAATATTTATACTTTATTAGTTTAATTGCTTTCAAATTAATCGTATTTGAATACATTTATTACATTGTTTTGGAAAACATTTTCTTAGCTCTAATTGATTAGAAATCTCATGTAAAAAGTACGCAAAAAATATTCAATTAATTCGAAATTAAAATTTAAAATAAGAAAATGAAAACGAAAGAAAAAATAAGGTTATTATTTAGTTATAGTGTGTTCGACGTCTCGATTCATTAAAGATAATTTGAAAATTGCTTTTATGCTAAACTTATTTAAACTAAACGATCAGTTTGTTATAGTCTTAACGATGTCTCCAAATACGACACGTGTATTGGCTTTGTCATTGTAATGATGCGAGAGTTACGAGAGTTACACGAAATACAATAAAGTTTGAATCGCTTTGAATCTCTTTGAATCGCTGCAAAGTCATGTCTACCCTATTAGCGACTTAGTGAACCCCAATTTTTCATAGCGAGCCTCATTAAATACTTGCAGGGATTCATTCGCTGGTCCTTTCGCTAACGTGACATCAAACGCACAGTTTGTCACGTATTCTCGACGCCTCCTACTAATTGGTATTGTGATCCGTGTCTCTCGTTAACGGCCACTACCAAGAGAGCCACTCAACAGGCGAAGAAAGTTAGCCCATAGCCAACCGCTAACTATTCAAGCCATACACATGCCATACACATGAGATACACAATGAGAGACTACACTACTGGTCGGCGAGTCTCGTCGAGTCTCGTCTCACATGCTCTCATGTGTCTCTAATTCTAACACAATCGTTAGAAGAAGTGTTATCATAACCCTATTCTTCTCGCTCTATGCTTACGCCAGCAATAAAGTTGTTTTGAATAAAATATTTCATTCAGACATGAATGCAGAGCCGAATAAAGCCCGAAATTGGATATAAAAGAAATCTTCTCATTTATTCCGTTATTTATTTCGCATTCAAAATCGACTTATCATCAGAAGTACTGCTGAGAATGTCAGACGCAATATACTCTTTTCTGCGTTAGATATTCAAACATTCAAACTGTATTTAAACTCAAATTTATTTTACTCAACAAAGAATGTCTGCACTGCTATAACAAAGTGCTGAGAAAATTATATTAATTTATTAAAATTTTAATAATGAAAAAAATAACAAAAAATATCAAATTTGAAAAGAAATGCAAAGAATGTACAGTTTTGTTAAGAATTGGATTCATTATTTAAATGGCAAATAAAGAGACGCCGAAAATGAGTGCTTAATAAATGAAGAAAAATGATTCGATATAATTAAAGATTAGGCGCGATATTACGCGTCTCATTACATAATGAGAGCAAAAAGTGGTTAATTACACATTAGGTAATGAGTTGCTCGCAAAACAGCGCAATTGGCAATTCCGGCAATTCATGCAATTCCGGCAATTCTGGCATTTTCTTTAATAAGCTGAGCCAATCTGCACTTCGTTAGTGTTTTCTTTAGCTGACGGCAATATAGTTGTTGAGTAAATAAAAAACGAGTGAAAGAATATGACAGCTATGTATTTGGCATGAAATTGCAATAGTCGTACACTACGACTAAGCGTTATTACAGACTGCAACAAATAAGAGGCAAACTGGATCTATATTATGATTACTGATGTGAAAGATATATAAGTTGTATCATTATTACGGAGAAGACGCCCACCTTTTCAGCGCACTCCTCCTCAACAGTTTTGGGCAATTCACTACAATTCACTACAGTTCACTACAAGCCAATTATATACGCCAATCGATTGGAGGGACGGCTCCGATAAATGGATAACAACTAAATAGGAAAAACGGATGAAAACGACTTTAAGAGAACAAGAGAGAGAAATAGCTCTCTTAACTATAACTAAGTCCACTATGTTTGAGGCACTTATGTGTCATTATATAACATGATGTGGACATCGCTGTGGCAGAGATGCTCAACGAATACCGTTTTTAATATCAACGAATAGCGATACTTATGCCATACTTATGTCTTGCATTTTCAATACACTCTCTGTGAGCCTCTTTTGAAAACTTATTTCAACATTAGTTCCACAACACCTCAACTCTTCAGTTTGAATCGACTCATAATTAGCAGTATTTGTCTTATGATTACGCCATTGCTTTGCGGTCATAGCTGTCCGCGTGTGCCGTCGGTTTGAGCGCCAATTGATCGCAATCACAAACTCTGCCAACAATGACACACCTGATAACTAGTAGCAGATCGGCATCGCTGGCCGACCAGCGACTCACCACAACGAGTAGTCAAGTTCCTCAACGGTCGCCGTTTGCGATTCAGCAACTCTTAGGTCTGTCCAACACCAGTAATAACAGCCGAACCAACACAAGCGCCACAAATGCGGACATAGGCTTAAGTTCGGCCAACGCTGTGAACACGTCCGTCAGCACGTCGTCGCCGTCGGCACTGCTGAGCACCATATTCGCCACCCCGTCCTCCACGTCCAGCTCGTCATCGCTATGTGTGAGCAATTTGGTGAGCGCTGGCGCTACCAACTCTTCCTTGTCGTCCCATTTGGTGCACGGAATGTCGTCCAACTATTTCCATCAACACGTTCCGAGTCGGACACAGCCGTCACATCACTCTCACCCACACTCGGCGTTGTTATCGCCACACCATTCGGCGGCCGCTCATTGTTTCTCGACGAGCGAGTCGGCCAACGCGGCCAGACTCGCATACTTCAACTCTCCGGCGGCCGCGGCTTTCATGTCGGCTACGATGCACGCCGGCCTTCATCATCACCCGCCGAGCGTGTCGGCCACGGCCTGCATGGCTGGCACTCCGCCAGTGTCCGCACCCATGTCTATGTTTCACTCATTCAGCTCCGACTCGGCTCACTCTCCGCGCGTCGACGGGACGGGCAGTTGTGGTGCAGGTATGTCTGTCAATGTTTGCCAACGCATTTCGCGCATTAAGATTAACTTTTTCTTACTGTTGACCTAAAAATGCTATGCAATGCGGACGAGATTGACTTGTTTTGAATGGCTATTTCTAACACTGTTTGTTCACGATTTAGCGTCAATTGACGCAAAAAGAGCACATTTTTTACTTTTCCACATTAACGGCTTACTTATTATTTGTTTTGCTGCCCTAACGGCTCGCCTTATGTTTTCCAAATTGTATGTAAGAATTTTGATAGAAATATTTTCTGAAAATATTCTGTTGAAAATACAATGTAATAATTTTAGAGTATAAGCAAATATTATTTATATCCAATCTATTTATTACAATTTAGCAGAAAAAGTAAAAATGTAAAAATACAAATTATATTATATTAGTAAAATCAACAAATATTGCAATATTTACGCTCAACTTTTAGACTCAATAATTGAGAGATAGCCTTCTCTAATCCACCAAAAAAATAAAAAACAAATGCAAGCTTTGGTCAAAATGCATTTAAAATATGTTTGATTTGAATTTGAAAAAGTATGATTAATAAACAGAGTTTAACATTTTATGAATCCATCAAATAGACTAAAAACTTGATGATAACAATTTCATTAATAAAAGGAATTAATTAATAATATTTAATAACAAAAACTAAAAGACAAAAGTCTTTTCTAAATACTATTTGAAAGTTCAATCGCAATAGTGTTGCCATTATTGTTAAATTTTATATTTGAAAAACAAATTGATTGGTAAGATCTCGCTTTGACTTATATCAAAGTTTATATCATTTCATTATATGAGTGTCACTTCATTCCTAAAATATTTTTTAAATAACATTTTATATACAATTAAGAATTATATACAATTAGAATACTTATTAATAATTTTAAATTAATTTGTATGAATTAATTGTTTAATTTTAGGATTTAAATTAATATATCATTTGTGCAATTACTAAAAAATTAGAATACTTTCATTAAAAATAATTCTGATAATTATTGAATAAAGATATAGAATAATGATAAAATATTATTAGAGAAAAAAATACTTATGGTTTGAACGAGAATTCAATTCATACCAACTTTATAATAAAACTTATAATTTTAAATATATATATATAATAAATTAATATATATATATATATATATTCAATGTCTTTCAAAATGCTTTCTTCGCTCGCGTTTCTAAACTTATTTTGGGTTTACGATAAATTTAATGTTAAGCGATAACAAGTGTAAATCATATTTGAGCGCTTAAAGCTCTAGTAATGCGAAATGAAAATGTAAATGTGCGGAAACGAGCAGTTATATTAGCATTTGGACCTAATAAACCTAAAATATAATAAGGGTTATACTTTAATTCGATGAGATAATGAGTTTGTTTTTATAAAATTTGTATTTTATTGTTTGATATTTTCTATTCAAATCGTACAACTAGGATGTAATACCCATCAAAATTGTAGTATGTTTTGTAAACTCTAACGTATTAGTCAATTAAAACCTGTTAAACACCTGTTAAATAATTTTATTTTTTTAATTTAGAATATTAGTTATTTTTGAAAAAAAAATTGTGCGTCTAATTGTAAATATGCATAATAAATGTGTTCAATCGTTATTAACATTCATAAAATTTAGCAGTTAATTGTTTCTAATTTTATTATTTTGATTAATAATTTTTCTAAACCACATATGGTAAACATAAAATACTACGATTTTCACAATTATTTTAACTCATACACCATTTAGGATTTTATCAATGAAATGCAATTTCGAAATCACAAATTAGTAGAAACAAACTCATGAATGCAAACAAGCAATTGACAAACTGCTGCGCTCACAAAAGCTCAACCCCTCTGTTTCGAGTCAATTGTTGCGTTTCGAGTGGCCTTTATATAGCAAACTTCATACTTAAAATGTCACTTATGAAACACTAATTTTTAGCTCATTTTGAGTTTGCCTAAAAAAGGTATGACGTTATTCAAGCGTCGCTTACTCTTAAAAAGACTAATAATATGAAATCATTTCAATGTTTGATGCGAATGTGACAGCTTCACCATCACAAGTCATGCTCAATATCTCAATATATCTTTTTTATATACAGACCATAAGTTTATACCTTTAAATTAATTTAAATTAAAACTTAACGATAGTTATTTGGTGTCGTTATATTTATTTATACTGAATTCTATACTCTGTAAAAAACTAAAGGTTTTTAATTAAAAGTGTTTCAACATTTCGGATTGTTTGGTAATGAATTAAAAAGCTTGAATGTATCCAAAGAGAAGTTGAACGTGTCATGTGCTCCGCTTATATTGTTGTTTATAGTTAACCATATATTTTAAATATTCTTAACATATATTTGTTTTGCTAACCCAACTCTTTTATAAATAGTTTAATAAGAAAGAATTTAGGAGAAGAATAGTTCTCAACTTTTACTCGATTTTTACTCTTAAAAGCCCAATGATTTGTGATATCTTTCTGTTTTTTCTGTATTTCTTTCTTTTATTAGATGAAAAACAACTTAATAAATAAATAAATATATGTTCTCTTTTTATACAATACGATACAAAACAACACAACTAATTAGTTCATACATATGTATCATACAAAAGATTTTTCTTTACTGTCAAGTAATTTTAAAGACAATTTTTCTTCGCTCACGTTTAAAAAAAATATTTTTATCAACTTTACCAGAAAGTTATCATACAGGCCTTTAGCGTTATTCTGAATAAGTTCGGGTTAAGCAAATCTATTTATAATATTGATGGTTTATAATAACGATAAAGGATTGTATAATTTAACAAATATCTTATTAACAATACTCTATTAGCTTTCTGAACACTTAAGTCAGCAAAGCTTTCTGGATTTTAAATATCTGTTTGTAAGTCTCTCTCTCTCTCTCCTCTCCTCTCCTCTCTCGCTCTCTCTCTCCTCTCCTCTCCTCTCTCGCTCTCTCTCTCCTTGTTGGACAGTATAAATTGCTAAATGTGTGTACATAGAAAGCAAAACGTTAAAGATTTTTAAATTTATAGAAATAGGCTAAAATAATACATTTTTTTATATTTTAAAATAATTAAACATTGAGTGATGGCAATAATTAATTAATAATATTCATTACATATTTAATAAATGGTATATAATATAATTGTTTATTATGTTTTAAAAAATAAAATAATTGTGACTTAAGTTTTAATTGGCATATGTTAGTGAATCCACATGTGCTATAGTTTAATATTTTATATTATAATAATATTGTATATTTTATAATTGAATTATAAAATGAAAAATAGATGTTACATAAAATGTAGGGAGAATTTTCTTATTTGATTTTATCCAAATATTTGCTTCACTACTAATTATCAATACTAATTTTGGTTTCTTTAAGCTTTTGTGTTATATAATTATATGAAAGACAATATTTTTAATTGTTACTCATTAATTAGATTTTTTAGTTGTTTTTAAAAAATTAAACAATTAAATATATTATTTAAATTACTTACTGTTCAATTAATTGAGACTATTGTGTATATATAATTGTTTATTAGTTTTAGCTGTTTTGCATTTTTTTGTTTGCAAACTAGACGTTTCGAAAAAAGCATACTTTTTCTCCTAATCAGTAGCACAACTGATCTGCTGTGAGATTTTCTTATTCAAATTTTTAAAAAAATTATTATACAATTTGAAACAATTATAGCATTTTAATAAAATTTTGGAAAATTCCAAAATAAAATCAATTGCAAATTTTCTCTTAATTCTGTTGACAAATCAAGCTTCAAAACAATTCAAATATATATATTTTTTATTTTAAAGCTGAATTTACTTCTTTTAATAGCTGATGAGTCAAATAAATTTCCATTTAAGCTAAAAATATGAATTTCTATTAGACTTGGCTTCGTGTTTAGATTCAATTAAAAATTTCCAACAGTTTTCTATGTTTACCAATTTGACACTTTTTCGCTAACATTTACAGTAAACATTTACAAACAGTTATTTTTAATTAATTCATACAAAAAATTATTATCTAAAAATAAAATAAGAAAACAATAAATAAGTAATTTTAAAAAAAGTATCATATTTGTAACAACAGTGTATGTTTTGTTTGTTATCATTGGCATCGTATTAATTCGATAGATTTTAATTTAGAACTTAATTTAATAATTTCAAAATAGATTCATTTCGATTGTGTTAATACGAGAGCATTGAAAATAAAGTTAATGTCTAAAATTATTACTGTAACATCAGCTTTAACTAATCTTAATAGATTGATAACATTGGCTTTTACTTGTTTTAAGTTTGGTAGAGTAGAGAGCGTACTATTTATTAGATTAAACTTGAAAGCATATATAAAAGCCCATCTCTTTTAAAACTAGATTTAAACACAGCTTACGTATCTCTCTCTTCTAATCTCACTCGTGGATGAGGCAAAAATTTAGTTATAAGGCTTTTAAATCTGTTACAACATTTGCTATCCATTAGGTTTTTCATTTTGCAGGCCTAATAGCTAAACACTATTCTAGACGTGGTGTTCAATAGTATGATTTATGATTTAATGCTAACATACTTTCAATTAAGATCACATTAACAAATTGACTTTTTATCGATATTGATCACGTAAATCACGTAAATCTACTCCTAATGCTATGTCGTGTCAAACTCGTGTCAAACGCACACTTAATATTTAATACTAGATTTGAATCAATAATTTAAAGAAATCAATTATTTTGCCTAAAATGAAGTTATAGTAAAGTTTGCAATTGACGCTCATATAGTTGGCGAGTTGTGGTGCTATATGTGTGTTGTGATTGCAAGCAGACGCGTGTTTATTTTCAATACTTCTTATTATTTATTTAAATGCCTTTTAAATATCTTGTAAATTGCGCTAATATTGTATACATGAATACGTCTCGAGTTGTGACTGAATTGAGGCATTCATTTAACTGCTGACATAATAGACGAATGGTTAAAGCAGTTTTAAATGAGTTTATTTAAGACGAGCATTATATTTGAACAGTTTATACTAGTTTTTGAGGAGAGCTGTGTTGCGATTATTGAATATAGAGAATAAAGACTAGCATAGGTTGGCATAGGCTAGTGTTCGCGTAGTGTTGGCATAGTGTTAAATAGTGGTGAATAGTGTTGGGTAGTGTTGGGAAACATTTAAATGACCACCAACGGGGTATAACAGATGTGATTGACATCCACTGAAAAGCACGCATTGACGCACATCACATCATTTTATCCAAAAATAAATCGCTTGTTAGTCTGTTTAGTGCATTGTAGGACCACTTCACACTTTTAACATTTTATTATGATTAACATATCCTGTCGTTCGTAACTGTGAGACGCACTATAATTACGTGGGGGTGAGACTGGCTCTGCATTCAGCTCACTATTATGAACGCTTGTCATTCATTCAATACAAGAAATTGTTGGCGAATTTGCCAAATTGTTGTACAGTTCAGACTTGTTGGGCAGCACTTCCAGTATATGCCTGTTAGCACTAAAAGCTTGTCTATTGATCACATTTTTATGGTGTCTTTAAGCATAATTTCAACTTTTTCTCTACAATCATATTTAACAACGAATCAAAATATCATAAGAGCTTAATAAGAGCTTTATTTGACAAATCATATTTTGAGATCTAAATAGTATACTAAAGCACAGAAATTATGATCACTTATAACATTACAATCATTTATAATCATAAAAAAAGAATACAATCTTTTATCGATTTTATGAACCCTTTTGGTTTTCAGAATTTGGTTCATAAAATAGATAAAAGACTGTATTAATTAAATACAATGACTACTAAATTAAAAGAAACTATCATTTTAAAAATTGTTGATTTGCAAGTTTTGTAAAAGTTTCACAAACATTTCAAAATTAACCGTTTTAATTTGTTAATTTACTAAAATTGATTTGAAGAAGAGTGAAAAAAGAGAAATAAGAAAATAATGGGAGAGGGAGAGGGAGAGGGAGGGAGGGAGGGAGAGAGAGAGATTAATGAGCTTATGTAATAGTAAGTTTACTTAACATGTTTGCATTTTTAATTGATTTTCAATTTTTCGATAGTGAAATAAATTAATTTAATGATTTAAAATGCTTGTCAATAAATAATTTCTTCAATAAAATCAAAACATCAAAATCAAAATTTAATAAGAAAATTAAATTAAAATGTATTGATTACAGTATAAATATATAAATAAATTATTAGTTTAATAACTTCAATATTTTTACATCTTTGCTATTAAATTATTATATAATTATTGTAGTTTATTTAAAATTTAGTATAATATTGACAACAATAGCCAATATTTACAATTCTTATAATGTTTCTATGGTTATAAAACCATTAGACAAGAATTTTATTATAAACCTCTAAAATGTCTTTTGATATTTTAAAGTGAAAAAACATTATTTAATCAATGATTACGTTGTCAACCAAAATAAGTAATTCAAAATGAAAAGTAAAGTTAATTCTTTAAATTCTGAACATATATGGATAAAAGGAAATTTCATCAAAATCTAATTTAAAGGATT
>JAQIYA010000106.1:0-30199 GCA_034699355.1 Microtritia minima | reverse complement strand
GAGTCTAGAAATACAACAATCAAACCAAGTTGTAAAATGTGTGAATACAACATCCGCTGTATATTTAATAGCGCTGCGCTACCTTTCAATAATAGACAAAAATCTTTTAGTGAATGGCTATAATAAAGAACACTTTTTTAGCCTTAGAGGTATACGAGATAAACTAAAATACAATCACATGTTAGCCGCCATGAAAAATGTTATATACATTCTGTGATAAATTTTAGGCATTCATTGTTTAGCAAAACTATATTGAATAAAGTTTAAAATAATTTAAGAATTTATAAGATAAGTTATTTATTTAAATTAAAGACAAAGGTAGGCTGATTATTGAGATCTGCACTTTATGAGCTAAAAAATTGGAAAGATCTATAATATCGTAAGCCTCTCATAGTTAACCAAAAAGTATCATAAATAATGGAGGAACGCATTCATTAACAAAATATTATAAATAATATAAATATATCTTTTCTTTATAATTTCCTTTCATTAATATTCAGTAATCTGATCAATAAGTTTTCTTCAGGTCTACCGCCAAAAATAAATGTTTCATTATAATACTTAGTATTGGACAGCGTTACACAAACTGTGGTTTGACTTATCGATTTGTGCTCTTAATTACAAATTTCATATTTACTTAATTTGCATTGTATTGCACATTAAAAAATTTCATAATTTTTTATCAAGTCAACAACTTTTGAAAACTGAAAAAATTAAAGCTCGAAGCGAACCGCTTACAAACAGAGTTTAAAGAATATTCTTCCTTACATTATATGCCCATCGAGTTCACTGAAGTCTTTTATAATTATAGATAGTTTGTATTATTCTTATTTCAATGATGTAAAAATTAATTTCACACAGGAATGAGAATTTCTTAAAACATGTATTAAATATTTACATTGCCTAATAAAATATTTTTATTTATATTGAATACGAACCTTCAGTTTAATAAATGCGCATAAATTATCGATAAATTTTAATTATCACGTGTATATTAAATGCTTTAAGTATAAGCCTATCACTAAATGTTTCATAAATTATTTAGTATTATTTTATTTGTAGATAAATCAAATTATTTGCAATTAAAGTAGTTTTTAAATGCTGCAAATTATACAGTGTGTTCAATTTATTCTACATATACATTTTAAGATCGTAAAGAAGGAATGCTAACGATTTTAATCAAATAATTTTTCTCACATAATATTATAAAATAACGAAACTTATATGTTTCTTAAGTTTGCTCAACTAATTTAATAATTCTAAAGTTTTAATACCAATATTAACTTTTAAAAATAAAAATATTTTTGTTACAATAATAAGTTTTACTATAATTTGATCGAAATTTTTTTAAAAATATAAATGGATTTAGTTTTGAGCCCAAATAATTATCGATCATCAATAGATACTACAGTTTCCTTTAAGGGCTCAAACATAGCTGTTGCTTGGATTAATCTCACATTTTACGGAAAATCAGGTTTTAAAAATCAATTATCGCCAATATTATGCCAATTAAAAGGTTTGTAAAATATTCATAATAATATTGATATAATGATAAGCAAATTACAAATTACTTTATTAAATAATGAATTGAAAAAATATAAATATAAAAATAAAATGATAAACTGAAATTTTATACACAATATGTTCAATATTTTATTAACCAAAAAAAAAAACATTAATAGGTAAAGTAAATTTCGGTGAGATCACAGCCTTAATGGGATCGAGTGGAGCAGGAAAGACATCGCTTTTAAGATGCATTTACGGTTTAAACCGAAACGGTTTGAGTCGCCAGTCAGAGATCTACGAGAGCAAGTACGAGCAACTATACCCTCGTTTTATAGTTCAAGACCAAAAAGATCATCTGCTTATGAAGTTAACCACTAGAGAATCGCTAACATTTTCTTCAAAATTAAAAAATAACAACAAAACAATTAAATATATTGACCAAAAGTTATACCATAAGAGAAAAGTTGACAAATTGTTGGTCGAGTTTATGCTGAATGACTGCGCCGATACTATGGTATCGAAGTGTAGCGGAGGTGAACAGAAGAGATTGGTCATCGCGTTGGAATTGACTTCGGAAGTAATGCCTAATTTGATCTGCATTGACGAACCGACCAGTGGTTTGGATAGCAATGCTGCCGAAAAGGTAACTCATTTCAATAAACGTTAAAAACATGCATTACAAGCAGTGATCAAATTAGGTAATTCAATGTCTGCGTAAAGTGGCTCATAATCATCAGTTGGCAATCGTGACCAGCATTCATCAGCCCAGTACTGACGTACTGATGACTTTCAATCAGCTGTACGTTTTGGCCAAAGGCGGTCGTTGTGTGTACTTCGGTCCGCCAAACAAACTCAATCATCATTTAAAAGAGTGTAAAATCGTTATCTCTAAGTGGCAAAAACCGGTCGAAGTATTATTAAAAATATCTTCCAAAAAGAATAAAGAAATGATTGAAAAACTTGTAAATAAATCTTTAATAAATTTCTATATCAATAATATTTTTATATCAAGAATTATAAATTAATTTGAAATTAATAATGAAGGGAATTGAATGCGTAGACTTGGGTCCGCCCGACGAAGTGGTCAGACTTATGATTAAGACTTACGAAGACATGGAATCTTTAAACTCGGAGTGCAAAATAAACTGCACGCGATCTATCTTTGGCTTACAATCAAATGATAGATGGATTAATCTCAACGATATGTGGCATCTATTTTGGCGATTCTTTATTTACTCCTGGATTAGAAAATGGAAAGAAAATTGCATTTTATTTGTTGTTTTCATGGCAGTGGCGTTTGTTATTCCTAAAGTATACCCAATTGATGTCGGACTCGACGCAAGCTGTTTAAACGACATCTTAAATGATACAAATAAAAGTTTACATATAAAGATTGGCGACAGTCACGCGGTTTCTAATATTAAATTTTTATTCTTTCTATTCGTATTCATGATGTTTGTTATGATTAACGCCACAGTTTTGACATATTCGCTCGAAATTAAGGTTTGACTTTATATATCATACTTAATTTTAACTCAATGTAATTTATTAAATACAATAACATGTATTGTTATGACAGGTATTTTTTAATGAGCACCGAAACCAGTGGTACTCAACGGCTTCGTTTTATTGGGCAAAAACAATGGTAGAAACTCCACTACCATTGATAACCTGCTATTTCTATGTTTATGTTGGCTTTTATTTGACATCTCAGCCTGAAATGAACAACTGGTACAATATTTTCAACGAGATATCCGAAAGATTGGCTTTAGTTCTAGCATTCTTTTTGTTGTCCGTATTGAGCTCACAAGGAATGGCGATATTTTGCGGCATTATATTTGTGAAAAACTTTCGTTTGGCGGCAGTATTTGCCATAACATTATTTTTATTTATGACATTTTTCTCTGGTTTTCTATGCAATTTGCGAGATCTGAACGAATACGCCGAGAAATTGACATATTTATCGTTTATTAAGGTGTCGTTTCAGTCAATTTTAATCATAATATTCGGCAGAAATCGATGCCCTAATTCTATATCGTCTGTTTTGATCGCCTTTCACATCAGCGATGACGAGCTGTGGGATAATTTTTGGTGGTGTTTGGGTCACGCGATCGCTTGGAAGGTATTGCCACTCGTGGTGCTGATGATCAAAGCGAATCCCAACTGGTTCTCCAAAGTGAAAAACATCAAAAAGGCTTATGGCTATCATGTTATGACCAATCAGAGAAAATCGCAATCAGTTTCTTATCCGATGAACTCAAATGGCAGATCGAATAGTATTTTTCAAATTTCTGAACTTACGGATGAAATTTCCAACACAGTCAATGAAAAAGATTTGGTTATTAGGTTATAATTATTTACACTTTTAAAAACTTAATTAACAATTTATAATTTATTAAAATTTTATAGTATCAATAGATTGATAATATAAAAATAACGTCTAATTCAAGGATAAATATTATATGATATTTTTATGATATTTAAAATTAGGTCATAAATAGGTATCAGAGTTTACGATTAGTAACCGAATTTGACATTATTTCAAACCTGATTGGAAAAAATAATTTCGGTCAGATGTTCGGTCAGATTTCTTAAATTAATGCATTATACAATAATTATTTTTTATTTAATTATGTATTCAAACTTTTAATTAACATGTTTTATATCAATTTTCTACATATTAACAATAAAGTAATAAAATATATTATTATACAAATTAATTTGTAATATTCTTTCGTAATACATCAATATAAGTAAAGTAAATAAGAGTGAGGAAAAAAAGTAAAATTGTCAATCATATAAAAGTTGTTTAATTATAAGACAAAATTAAAAGACTAATAAAAGATTGATAATTTGTAGTAAAATATTATAAAGAACACTAATTTTATTCGTGTAAGAATTATTTAAATTAATTTTTTTAATATAAAATATTTTGTTTATTTGTCATTTAAGTCATAATAGCTTTTGAGGACAACAGTCTCCAATTTCTTTATAAGCTATTCTGACTTAACTGTCAAATAAACAAAATACTTAGTATTAAAATAATTAATATATAAAATTTACAGTTTAATAATGACTTCTGAATTTTTTCTAGCATTTAATTTATTCGAATTAAAAGTATGAGCACTGTATTCAGAAGTTCTTCGACTTATTTCAAAATGATCGCAATCTTCAAGACAGTCGATGGCAATCGATTTTCTGCTTTTCAAAAATTTTGAATCAATTTGAGAATCGGCTTTAATTCTGTTTTTTAATATGTAATATTCGTAAACTTTTTTTGCATTTTTCATTTTAAAAAGCCATTCAGGATTGGCTTCAATCATAAGTATAACCAGAGCTAACAAACGCCATAACAATATGTGCGCCAAAAGCAACCAAAAATTAATCCAAAGAGTATTTCTTTCCTGAATATTGAATTTTAATAAAACTGAAGACACGGAGTTTGGACAACGATTTTTTCCATAAATTATTATTAGTATGGAATAAAACAATAGCTTTATAAATGATAAATTTGCCAATTGTTGTAGAAATTGTTTGTCGACGAGTGAGATATAAAACCCCGAAAATAAAATCATAGCTATAAGTATTGAAATGCCGAAAACGGGTGCCATTCGTATGTGATTAACGAAGAGAACACCGACCAACATATACAGTCCCTGAGCGGCCACGAGTGTGAGTTCGGTGTAAATTAGAAATAACGCAAACCGTTGGGGAGTGTCGAGGAAAATGTCAGACCAGTCATTCAAATCTGGTTGCGATGTGTTATAATAACCAATGCTGACGAACACAAAAGTGTTAAACAGCATGAATGGTATTTCGATAATGGTTTTCGACCAGTAATACGATCCGCTAGAGTACCAACTGTTTCGATGCTCATTCAGGAATGTCTATGCAAATCATATTAAAAAGATTTTCAAATGTTCCTCAATATACTAACAAAATAATTTTAATAATTATGTTAAACTAATTAAAAATTACTTTCACTTCGAGCGGAAATGTAAATATAACAGCATTGAACTGAACGAATATGACGCACATAATCGAGAAGAATAAAAATTTCAGATTCTGCTCCGTTAATGATTCGCCGATTTCGGGTTCGCCACTCATTTCGGTTGCGTTTGAATCAATCGCTGCTCCGCTTCTTATGGCAACGCATCCGCCGTCTGAGCCCACATTTTTCACGTATAATTTTGACAGAATAATAATCATAAAGAGGAGAGAAAAAAATTGTATAACAATTATTTTCCATTGTCTTAACCAAGAATAAGTGGCCGATCGACAGAATAGGAGCCAAATGTCAATTAAGCTGAAATATCGATTATTGGCAAACAGACCAAAGAGGGAAAGCGCTCCAAATTGTTTGCATTCAAATTTGAGCGAATCCAGACTTTGATAGGCGGCAGTCATTAGTCTGATTACGGCTTCGGGTGGACCTAAATCTATGCACTCGATATTCTATGTGACAAATATTTGGTTTAAAATTATCAAATGGATAGAAAATTTTTAAAAACAATGAGAAAATATTTGAATTTCATACCACTGATGGTAAAATTTCTCTATTCTTTTTAGACGACACCTTCAGCAGCACCTCAATCGGTACCTGCCATTCAGCGCAACTGATCTCGCATTTGTTGAGGTGTTCCCTGAGATTCTCTGGCGAACCGCTGTACACACATCGACCAGCTTTAGCCAACACGTAGAGATGGTCGAACATCATCAGTATGTCGGTGTTTGGCTGATGAATGCTCGCCACTATAGCGATGCTATTTTTAAAAGCGATATCTTGTAGACACTCGACTACCTTTTATTGAAGATAACCGATATTTTTTATAATAAATTAAAGTATGCGCGGGTAGTTCTGATAAATTAATTTATGATACTCGAAGTATTCATATGTTATGTTCAAAGAGAAAGTTGGAGGAAATGTTTCACCTGTTCAGCAGCATTGCTATCCAAACCACTGGTCGGCTCATCGATGCATATCAAATTAGGCAGCGCTTCACTTATCAATTCCATGGCCAGCACTAATCTTTTCTGTTCACCACCGCTGCAGTCCATCACAATATTGTCCACACAGTCTGTTAGTGTAAATTCTTGAAGCATTTTGTTGACCTTAGTTTTGTGATATGATTTATCCGAACTAACGCCAGACTGGACTATCTTCTTATTTTTCAATTTGGACGCAAACATGAGTGATTCCCTAACAGTTAACTTCAATAGCAAGTGCTCTTTCTGGTCCTGCACTATAAAGCAAGCCTTTATATCTTCGTATTTGTTCACATAAATCTCCGAATGGCGACTCAGTCCGGTTCGGTCGATGCCGAAAATGCATTTCAAAAGAGTGGACTTTCCGGCACCGCTCGGACCCATTAACGCGGTCAGACTCCCAAAATCTATTCGTCCTGATTTGTGTTGTCGTTAGAATAAATTATTCATATAGTAATCGATATTTAATAACATTAAAATAATTTACATTAAAAAATAAATTTTTAGAGTAATTCTAAATTACAATCATTTTGTTGTTCTAAATATACAACTTATTATTCTAAACTTATATTAAACGTAAAGCTGAAAGACTTTTTTGTGTTTTTAAAAGTTACTTAAATAATAATTGTAAATTAAATGTTAACTCTCATAATAGTATTAATAATACTCTTAAAAAATTAATAGATAGTAATAAATAATAATGATTTTAATAATTCACAAAGTTTAAGATATAATTTGAAAGTTTTTAAGTTTAGGAAATTAAAACGTAAATCTTTTGGTACCCTTTCAATAAGAAAAAAGATTTATATTTTGATTCCAATGCGATTTTTTTCATCATTTTAAATAAATATGAAAAACCAACCTTTAAGTTGACACAAAATTGGTGTCGATTTATTTCTCCAAAACGATTTTCCATAGTATGTCAGATTATTCCAGGCCACGGCTAAACTATCGGTCATAGGTTTTTCAATATTAAAAACCAATTTAGATAACTTGGGAATTATTTCATTTCTTTCCATAATTATAACGAAATAAATAAAATACAATTTTACTTTAACAAAATAACTTATTTGAATGACAAAAAAAAATAATATTTAAGAATTATTTATATTTGCAAAAGTTTTTCCTCAATTGTAAAAGTTTATGATTAAAATTTTTATGTTTTTTTTGTAATAAAAGTTAATTTACAAACTTAATTGTAATTATTAAATATAAATGTGTTTTGGTATTGATATAGTAATTTAATAATGTATTAATTTTGTTTTAACACATTTTTTAAAATAAAAAAGCATTATAATAGTCTCAGTTATTTTATTAGCATATTAAGAATAGTTTACATAAAATTTAAGGAAAGTTATTTAATGAAGTAAAAATTACATTTTATATCATATTTAGCTTTTTTTAATTATATATATATATATTGTATTTATGATTAATTAATAATTTAACATTTGTTTAAAAATGTTATAAACTCTTTAATGAGCTAACTTTGGTAATTATTGAAGTTTTATAAATAATAAACCAATTTATTTTATTAAAGAAAATGTTATTTTATTATTGCTATTTGTATGTTATTTTATTAAAAGTTTGATCATTTTTATGTGAAAAAATGAATGTTTAATGAGATAATTTTTATTAATAATTTTATTAGATTATTATCACAACTACATGCCAGAATCAGAGGTGACAGTGTTGAGGTTGAGGTGTACTTATAATGTCTAAAATTCTATGCTTTACTAATAAAAAGATGAGTTTGAGTTTGACAAAGCAAACTGTGGCGTCACATACAGGCTTGCAATCAAATCACATTCAGGCTCTCTTCCAATGAGTAAATACAGTTATTTTACAACTTCTAAATTAACTGTAAATTACAATATTTTGACCCATACTTAATAAAAGTTCAAAAATTTATTTTTTGTCCAAATGTTTCAAAATTTTATACATTTTGCTATTCATCGAAAAAAGAGATTAGAGATTATTTGCAATTTATCTCAAGTGTCGAAACTTAACGTGATTTGCGATAATGACGTACTTTTCAAGGTTTTATTAGATCGTAATTCATTGCTTGTATGCTAAACATTATCTATTTATTAAATTAAGCGAAGAGTACTTTCGATTGTGATAGCAATAGTGTTAAGTTAATCGCTTATTTTCAATATTAAATTAATTTTTATAATTAAATACCAATCAATGAATCGCTGGCAGAATAAGGTGGCGCTCGTGACGGGCGCGTCGGTCGGCATCGGGGAAGCGGTCTCTTATAAGTTGGTTGAACACGGCGTGAATGTGGTCGGATGTGCGAGGAATGTGGCGAAGGTGTGACACGTTTGACTTGATTTTGCTTGAATTTCATATTTTTGTTTTTAATTAATAGCTATGAACTGTCGTTCTCTCACTTTTAAATTTTAGTTTATTAAGTTATATAATTAACTTTAATTTAATGTAAAAACTTGTTACAAACATGAGAGCATCGAATCGGTCTGATCTTGATGTGTATAGTGTGTAAACTAACAACAAATTAGAAATCTATGCCATATTTTATAAATCATTGTAATTTATTTTAGACTTGTTTCTAATGATTAAATGAATTAATTATACTAATAATATCAATACTTATCATACTTATCATAGTTATATTTAAATTAATAGTTGAATCAAATATCTGAAGACATACTTAGCAAACACTTAACTGGCAGTTTCACACCATTGAAGTGCGACTTACGAGTCGAGTCGGACATCGAAAACGTTTTCGCAGAAATCAAGTCTCAATTCGGTCGTTTGGATATATGTGTTAACAACGCAGGACTGGCCAACAATGAGCCGCTAATCAGCGGCAATACTGACAAATGGCGTGAAATGCTTGACGTGAATGTGATCGCACTTTCCATCTGTAATCGGGAAGCGATCAAAATAATGCGAGAGAATAGCATAGAGAGCGGACAGATAATCAACGTCAGCAGTATGGGTGGCTATCGAGTGCTTCCCAAATCGGAGACCCATTTCTATAGCGCCTCCAAATTCGCGGTGCGAGCGCTCACCGAAGGATTGCGACAGGAGTTGAGAGAATTAAAGAGTGGCATAAGAGTGGCGCAAATCAGTCCGGGAATGGTTGAGACGGAATTCGCTTATCGATTGAAACAGAATAAAGAAGAGGCGGACAAGTTTTATTCGAGCCTTAAAGCTCTTGAGTCGAGTGACATCGCGCAGGTTGTGATCGACATCTTGAATATGCCGAATCACGTCGAGATTAATGATGTCTTGATCAGACCCACTCAACAGCCCTTTTAAATGTGCTGTTTAATTGTCATCGTTAAATGTAATTTGCAGTTAATTTGGAAATTTTATTATTTGATTTATATAAATATTTTATTATTAATATTTTTAAATGTTAATAAATGTTAATATGTTTTACAATTATATAATTAATAAAAGCAAAAGTGGTTAAATCTAATTTAGCCTTCAATATTCCGATTCACTTTTGTAAACAATTGGATAAACAATAGATATTACGGTAAGACTCATGAATCAATTAATTTGATTTATGTGAAAATTATTTGCATAATTGAATAATACACTTGAATTGTCATCATATGCCAAATCAATATTATCAACTCCAACATATAAATAGATGTTTTAAAACAGTTAAACCACTTAAGTTTTAATTTAATTTTTATTCTCACAAAGTTTTGCTTATCTTTAAATTTTGGGAAAATGTGCAGTAATATTGTAAAGATAAAAATATCATAGAGAAAATGTTTTACATTAATTGATTAATTTTGTTATTAAATATTAAAGTCTATATAACTTATTTATATCTTGTTTTACAACATGTGATTAATCCCTAATTTTAAAATACAATATTTTCAAACATTTAATGATAGCATAATTATATACAATTCATTGTCTTTATTAAACATATTTATTTTTAAAAACTAAACTTAATTTTACTTGTGATTACTTTTTGTAACCTTATTCTAAAATTGAATAAATAAATTATACTTTTATTTAACAAATTATGATTAATTTTCAATGTATTTTTCAACACATACTCATAAAATTAATATTGATATGCTTTTGTTTTCAAATATTTTCGGCTGAAGACAAGCTTCAAATTCATAAAAACGAATTATTAGAGGAGAGCATGAAAAACGAGGCCATCGGCATAGCGATCGCTCAACTATTAAATAACGGCAACTTTAGCGACATAGCTGTCAAATTGGTAAACGAGTTTAACCGCAAATACGGCGCTCAATGGTTCTGCAATGTGGGCACCAATGGATACGTGGCTCACTTTCAATCTCAAGCCAACACTTTACTCTGGTTCTCGTACGAGAGCACGCAAATCATTTTGTTTAAGCCGGCAATTATGTCGACAAGCGATATCATTATCGAGGCTCAGCAAAATGCCACCGACTTTGCGATTGTCGAGAGCGAGATGAGCGTCGACATGCAAAATCACGTCACAGTCGTGGCCATTATAGCGCTCAAAAATTTAAACACCTATAAGAAGATAGCGAAAAACATAACCGACACTTTCGATGCCCTCTTCGGCAAGTATTGGCACTGTTTTGTCGGACAGAAAGAGATGGACTCGTTTACCAGATATATTAGCGGCTCTTTTATTTCATTTACAATACGTCAGATTCAGTTCATACTGTTTCAGACCAATCAACCCAAATATAAGGTAACATTTTGTTTCTAAATTACAAACTTCGTAATTAATCAAAAAAGCTTTGTGACCAACTTTTAGATGAACTTTATAGACGTGATCAACGAAGCAAAAGAAGCTGAAGTTGTGGTCGAATCGCTGCCGACCAACACCTCGATGTCCAACGAAATCATAGGTCTGGCGAGAGAAGCGCTTCATCAGGACTTTACCAAATTTTACTGTTACTTCGAATACATCGGCGGCATTGACTCGGCGTATCGCACGTGCTATTTCGCTATAAGCAATTATATCTACGACAAAGCCATTAGTAAGTACGGCGGCAATTGGAAAGTGGCGGTCGGAGAGTTGAGCAGTTGGGAGTGTCGGTGGGGTATTAATCACGCTGTGTTTGGCTTTCGTTTCGCTAATTTAAATTTCAATATCTTTTACGTCACTCAAAGTTAAATTTATTTTCTAATATGTTTTAAATAACCATAAATTAAAGGTATTTTATTAAAAAAATTAAAATTAAATGCTAAAATTTTAATTCTGCAAAAGTATTAAAATTCAACAGTTTTGCTTTAATTTATTTTAATATTAATTTAAATATTTTAATTTTTTGTTGTATGTCATCTTACAATTTTGTATAAATAGTTGAATAATTTTGGTTTGTAATGAATTGTTTTTCTATAAACTCCACATTTTAATTCCTATCTCTCAGTTATTTAATCTCGGAAATCATTTTTTGCCGATAATATTTGCCATCAATGTTGACCATCGTATATCTTCTTTTAACAACAGGCCTAATGCCGATTATTTCTACACTTGGATCAAATAATCTATTTATAATCAAACAAACACATAATATCAATATTGTTATTATCAATAATAATAATAACATTTTTAATGACTATAATATAATAAATCTTGTCAATGTGTTTAAAATAAATATTAAACGGGATTATATGGTGAAAGCTGACAGTTGTAAATTTATGCAACATCTGTTGAATTGCAAAGCGATTTAAATAAAGTGAAGTTGAATCGAATTGTTTATAGCAAAACGGAGCTTAACTCTTACTTAATTGTAGTTCAATGTAAACAATAATTTATAGAGGAACAATTTTTTATGCAAAATAGTTAATAAATTTTATTATATAAAATGAATAAAGAAAATTTTAAAAATATTTCAAATTAAATTATGTAATACCTCATATTTTTAAAACAAAATATTTAATAACTATAAAGATTTTTTGTTTAGTGTTCATAAAACTAGAATGAAAGAACTAAAATTATTTTTATGAATATGAATTGAGTTTAATTGTTTGTTTGAAATTCAAGAGAAAAGCTTTAAAAATTTAACAAATTAAGAGCGACACAAATGCTTCCTCAATCTAATTACAGTATTTCCTATGTTGTGTGTAAATACAAGCAATTAGATCGATATCAAATCAAAAACATATATAAACATCAATATTTATCACAATTTGTCACAATAAAAGCATTGAACACTACACAATGATTTTACCAGCAGTTAAGTTAGAAGTACTTGGAATTGTGTTTATTTATTTATTAAACTCAGGTTTATTATGCAAAAGTAATTTAAATGAAACCAATTTAAGCGCATTAAACATATCATTGGTCAACAACAACACAAGTGAAAGCGACAGAAATGGCAAACAATCGCTTCCCGATCTTATCGGTGCGATCGCTGGCGCTATTGTTGGATCGGTCAGCCAGAGTGTGATTAACGAAGCGCTCGGAAGTAATGAAAAACTTTTGTTGAAATTTTCTATAGTTAATATTTTAAAATGCTTATCATTAATTGTGGTCATCAATTTTAAGTCAGATTAAATTAAACTCATATTTAAACAAAACTCAAAACTCATGAGTTTTTAATCTGTCTTTTAATTTTAATATTTTCTAAAATTATGTTTTAACATAAAAATGATTAAATTAAATTAAATAATTAACTTATTTGTTTAATATCAAATAGATTATGTAATTACTACGAGGCAAGTGTGCGGCATATTCGACACCTCGCGATACGAAGCCAACAGATATTGCGACTATTATTGTGACCGTAATTACGATCGTCCGGTTCGGGGTTTTTGTCAGAGCGGTCTAAATGTGTGCGCGTGTGAGTGCGACGCTACTGAATGCAGCAGATATTGCCGGTATGACGACGACTACTACAGGGATCGCATTCGAGACAGGGATCGGATTCGCGATCGCGATAGGATTCGAAGACCCACTTATTATAGGGGTGTTTGTTCGGCCGCCGGTTGTGTTTGCAGTTGAGCGCCATTATTCAACATTTTCAATAAGAAAATTTCGCTTTTAATAATTAAATTTATTATTCAAAACAAAGAAAGTTAATTAAAAAATAACTATTGTGCCTATGATTTTAAATAAATGTTAAATATTTTACGCATTTAGAATATGGACACATATAGAAGTAACGATTGAAGACGTTATTATAATGTATAATTGCAATGATAAAAGCTTAAATAAATCGATGGCCTGAGAAAATAAAAGAAAATTACTTAAGTTTTATATAACAATATCATACTGTAATAATTACATTTTTATCGATGTTCGATATTTGTTTTTCGTATTTTTCCATAGTCTTCATATCCATTTGAATATCATCTTTTTTCATTTTAATTGATCCATTTTTATTATTAATAAACGCATAGATTTCCATAATCGCAAATATAATAATTTGAAATATGATACAAGTATTAAGGGTCCATAAAATATGTTTTCTCCTTGTTTTTATCACTCGATAATCGAGAGAACAATATATTGTTATCACTATAAAAAGTTTGAATAGAAAAAATAATTTATTAGTGAAATATAATTTTTGTAAATTATTTTAATAATTACCCGACAATAAATAAACCACGTTTCCAGTTATCCAATGAAGCCAATTAAATATCCACCTTTTTTCAGAGTTGATCGGAGGTCTATAATAAGTCGATACTATGCTTTGAATTAATAATAATGATATTGAAATTATTCCTAACACAGTATGAAACTGAATCTGCAATCAAATTTGAAATTTGTAATAATCCAAGGCTTAAAATTAAGGTAATAACTGTTCATAAAATTAATTAAATTCAATCTTAAAGCAATGTATTGAATAAATTATTATATAATTTTAATTTAACATAACTATAATAAATAGTAAATGAACGCAAACCCCGGAAAAGCCTCCAACGCGTAAAACAATAAAAACAGATCCCAAACCATTTAGCGCTAAATTAGACCAGTTTAGAATGCGGTGAATGTAAAACCAGAACTGTCCGAATGCTATTTGTTGGCAATTCAAATCTCGCTTAAAATGTCTGGCAATAAACACCGAGAGTGGTGTCAGACCTAACCATCCAATAACCATAACACATCCGTGAAAGCGTGTGAATATTTTCGGTGAAAATCGTTTTTTCACTTCTGCTGTGGCGCTAGTATTAAGTGAAGTTCCAATACTATCCTCATGTTTGGCGGTTGTATTGAGCTCACCATTTACTATGTAATAGATTATCATTGAGTATATCAAAAATGAACAACAAAGTGATATTTTCATATTGTAAGTCATCTTTTATTAATAATAATAAAAGTAAATAAATTAAAAAGCGCAACAAAAGAGCACAACTGTGTTCTGCTGTATATCATTTTTTTTATTGATAATTCAGCACAAGTGCAAAGTACTGAGCAGTGCTTTTAATTTAATCATTTTATAGATAAATAGTGTGACCAAACTTTATTTTTAAATAAAATACTATATAAAATATAATTACATCATGTATACTATCAAAGTTCTCCAATAATAAATTTAAAATAATAAAATAATAAATTTACAACAAATTTATAAGTGTTGAAAATTTCTAATAACTAAAATTTTATATATCCTTAACTAAGAGTTAGCATTTTAAAAAGTTAACTCTTTAGTCTAGTTAATAATAAATTTATCGATATTTCATGCTTGATGGCTCGTTTATACCTACACATAAATATTACTATTTTAAATAGAAACTGTAAAAAAAGAGTTGGATAATCGCCAAATAATGTTATATTTAAATATAAAGCCAACTTTGAATGCTAACAGTTAAGACACATTGAATCCATCAGACATTAGTTTAATAATAAATTCAATAGAAAATAAGAAGTAATTTAGTCTAATAAATAGCAGTGTTTTGTCTAATTATTGTGAATAAAAATAATAGTGTTTGCAGAGACAATGTTTTAGTTTTATTTGAACATTTTGTGTACATAAATAAAATTTTGGTTACTATGCTGTGATTTTCAATATTATAATTTATTGTGAAAAAATTTTCCAACACTTAATTTATTTTTAAACTAAATTAAATTATCTTAAAGATAAATATGACGATTGAAAATTGTATTAAATTTGTATTTTTTGAATCGCTGACATGGAAATATGAATTTACAGCTCTAATGGTGATCGTAATTGTGATATTTTATTTGAAGCATAAGCTGTCGTTTTGGTCGCGACAGCAAATTCCATACGAGATTATGATATTTAATAATTGGTCCTTAAATTCTATCAACGAAAGTGATTACCAAAACTCTATTAAACTTGGAAAAGTGTTTGGGTATCTTAAAAATATTATTTTTTAATTTAATTTCAAATTAAAATTTCTAATGATAATGCCTTAATAATTTTTTATTGATTTAGGACCTATAAATTTTTAACACCAGTTCTCTGCGTGTCTGATATCAATTTAATTGAGAAAATATTAGTGAAAAACTTCCATAACTTCTTCGAACAAAGGGTAACGCTCTATGTGTAAAAAATAAACAAAGCGTTTTACATTATTATTGGCAACTTGTGTGAACTAATGTTAGCTCTACTCCTTTCTTTTAAATTAAACAGCTTTTATTTGATCTATAATTAATTTAAGGAAGTCTCTGAAAGAAAAGCATATATTCTGCTAAGAAAATAAAAATAAAATACTGTTTATGTTATACAATACAAAAATTTAATAGCGGTAATGGCTTACAGTAAATTCTCATTAAATTATTTATTTTAACTAAACAATTATTAATAATTTATAGTAATAATTTAATTTAATATTAATAAAATGGGCAGCAAAGCTAAAGCAATTATGAGTGCGTAAATAAGTTAAGTGCTAAAAAGAGAAACTAACATTTATAATTTATAAAATCAGCACTTTTTCAACCTTAACAAACATATATAGCATCAGTCAACACAGTCAACACTATTCTATATTTATATATTAATTTAAACTATAAATATAGTTCATAAATGATTGATCTTAGACTACAACTCAAAGTTTAGGGTCTCAAAATAAAATTCTTATATTCAAGAATATAAAAATTATGACAGACAAACCAATAAACCCGTTTTGTAAATCCAAAAACTTGCTTTGGATGACAAAACCAGCTTAAAATATGAAATACTAATTTAATACTTTTTATAATAATCAATAGCTCGTATTATTGTTTGATAACAATAAGTTTAATGTTTGTAACTTTTAAATAAGACAAAAGGGTAATTAAGACATAAGGGCTTTATTAATTGAAATTTATTACTTTATATACGATGTCTAAAGATTTATCCTAATCGTGAGAAAACTACAGTCACAACTTAAGTAATGTTAAACATATTAAAATTATAGTAACTCATATTCAGGGTCTGGCAGTCTAGCAGTTACTCTCAAATTGAGTCTCAGAATCTATTTTAAACATAAACTACACTTGTTTTTAATAAATTCAAGTTTATTCACACATTTCTATAGTAAGTTTTGTGTAAATACAAGTAAATGCAAGTTTCTTTAGTCATCGACATTTAATATTTTTAGTTCGAGAAACAATATGAATAATAACTGTAAATAAGTTAATTATAAATGCGGAAATTTTAAAATCTATCATTGAATTCAATTTGAAACTAGACATGGTTTTTGGAAAGTCAAATACTCGTGCAATCATTATTCGGCGCTAAATATAGTCAGTGGAAAAGGCAGAAGCAAATCATATCCGCCGCGTTTAACAGCAGAAAATTGAAATCATTGCAACCAATCGTTCAAAAATCAAGCATAGGTTTAGTGAAATGTTTGAACTCTATTTGCGATCTCGATTTACCGATCAATGTGTTCGAGTATTTTGGCTGTTATGCGCTCTATTCGATGTTAAGCGTGGTGTTCGACATCGACGTTGAGGACCAATTTAATAACATTAACCATCCGCTCATAATGTCCTATAATAAATTCAGCACCAAAAAGGCTAATTTGTCACAAAGTATTTGCTCTCTCCATCCTTTTATGGCCAAAGGAAGTAATTTATATTTTTTGAATGGCGAGTCCATTAGACATTTGAAAAGCATTTTGGATAATGCCATTCAAATGAGGACAACGAAGGATTCGAACTATTTTAAAAATTTTATTGATATACTCACCAAATCGGATGCCGACGATGAGGTTATCAGTTCGAGTAAGGATTCAGAAATTAGTTTATTTTAATCATTAGTTTCTAATACTAATATTGAATATCGCAATAGATTTATCACATCAAGAATTGAAAGATAATTTGATAGCCGTTTTTATAGCGGCCACAGAAGCGATCGGCAAAACAATTTCATATTGCATTTATCATTTGTCAACGAATCCCGATCTGCAGGCCTTAGTCTATAATGAAATTGCCGACAAAATAAAATGCATCGATAATATTAATTGGGATACATTACGTCAGTTGACTTATACGGAAGCGTTTATTAAGGAGACTCTCCGTTATAGTACGCCATTCGGACGGTATGAGAGAGTCGTCAAAAAGGATTTGCGTCTCAACACAAAAATGTACGGAAACATATTGTTGCCGAAAAATGCAATCGTCTCTGTTTTGGCGTCAGTGGTCCACATGGACAAGGATTACTTTGCAGACCCGCATCGCTTCAATCCGAACCGCTTTCTCCCCGAATACAAACATCTAATCACTCCAAAAGCATTCATTCCATTCGCCATCGGTTACCGTCATTGTATCGGTATTTATCGTAATTAATTGCATTGTATTTGGCAATTAATACATAATAACAACATTTAATTATCAGGCATGAAATACGCGTTTTACCACATCAAGCATTGTTTGGCGCATTTATTGCTGAATTTTAAGTTTGAAATTTACAGCAACAGTGATCTGGTATAACATTACAGTTTAATATATTTAAACATTTTAATTTTAATTTTTATACTTTTACTTTTAGGAAAATTGTGATTTTAAAAAACGTGACGAACATAACTTGACTGCTGACAAATTGCTGGTTAAAATTGCTAAAATATAAATCAATCATAGCTACCAAATAAATTTTTAATACTTAATAAAAATTGATTATTGTATTAACATATAAATAGATGCTATTTCTAATAGACGTGTTTTTATATGTTATATATTTGTTAAATACTTAAGTACAATAAAAATTATTTATTGCAATAATTTGTTTAGCAAAGCCATCGCCAGTTATTCAAAATCGACGCCACGAATGGCGCACAGCTCGCCATCTATTAGTGGCGCGCTTTAAGCTCAACCGTTATCTTAGCGTCACATTTGCTCGTGTCTGCCATTGTGTGCGCTTCTCAACGATTGGCATTCATTATCATTGATTTAGTCAACAATTAACACTATTGCCAGTCAACGCAATCCTCAATAGTCGTCAACTTTCGTCACAACCGAACAGATGGCCAAACGACGAGCTGAGAAATACCTAACTATGGAGAACTATGACGACGAGGACAACGCCGATGAAGTGGACGACGGCGTCCAACAGGTGGCCGAAGTGCGCGCCGCCGACCACGTGCTCAAGAGTCGAGTGATGGCCAGAGCGAAGCGAAGCGATCTGAACGTGAATGACAGCGAAACTAACAAGAGGTCGGCGTTTTCCGGCTTTAAAGGTGTTGTGAGCGCGGTTTGTGTGTCTTCACAGCTAATTATGTGACATTTCGTGTACAGGTTTCGACACGAAGAACAGCTCGAAAAGCGGTTTCGCCAATCAGTTCGAGTCATTTTTGAGCGGCAAAGAGACGACGAGTGCGTTGGAGAGGACGCGAGACCGACAACTGCCCACCACTACGATCACCGCCGCGTCCGTCACTCCCAACACGACCGGCGAGACGTCGACCGCCATTAACGGCAGCGCTAACGACGACAACGCGGACATGACTTTGAGTGACGAACTGGAAGACGAATATAACGGCAAACTGTGTGAACTAAACAAGTCGTTTGTGGCGCACATCAACAGCTATATGGAGAAGTCTCGATACTACGACTTCTCGCTGGTCTGTCACGAGTACATCAATTATCACCAACTAATCGATAGCGAACGAGCGAAGAAGGAGACGGCACTGAGTCAGGCGTCGGGACTGTCGGCCAATAGTGCGGCCAATACTCAAAATAGCTCGACTCTTGACTTGTCTTCGCAGCAATCATTCGCATCGAGTAACTAATCAATTGACATCAAATAAAATTGAAATAATTATATTTATAAATGTAAACAATTATAGTAATTGAGTGTTTATCTATCTTTAAGCGACCACTTCCTCGCAAATATCTTCTCAGGCGAGCGCCACTAAAGACGACACTAAGTTTGTCGTGCCGTCAAATCTGTTTTCGATAAATAAAGACGTCAGTAAAACAGATTCCTTATCGAACTCAAGTAATTTCTTTAATTCATTTACTAATAACGAGTCAAACAACCAAACAAAAGATGTTAATGAAGATGAGAATGATGTGCCGCCTAAAGTCGAAGATGTCGTTCACACCGAAGTCGACGCTTTGTTCACCAAAAAGTTAGTGTTTGACTAAAGTTAAACTAATGAACTTGTTTTTTTTAATTATTGTTTTATTTTAGATGTAAATTATATTTCACTAAAGACAACGAATTCAAAGAGAAAGGCATCGGAACTTTATTTATTAAGAAAAGCGATACTTCAGATAAACACCAGTTACTCATACGTGCCAACAATAAATTGGGTAACGTTTTATTGAACATATCACTCGTCGAATCGCTGCCAATAGTAAAGGCCGACAAAAACAAAGGAATATTACTGACTTGTATACCTAATCCACCGCTCGATACGAAAGTCCAATCTAATGAACAAACGACTGTTACGTTTTTAATACGAGTCAAAATTAGTGATATCGAAGACCTTTACAATAATTTAAATCAGTATAAGTCTAAATAGAAAGAACTGCTCTCGTGTTGATACTTAAACTATTTCTCATTTTAGTTGCATTAATAATTATATTCAATAATTGTTTTTTCCCTTATTAAGCAATTGAACGAATTAATGTTTTTTTAGACAAAAAGACTTGCGCTCCAAATGACAACTTGTGCTTATAATGTATTTAATTCATTTAATTTTGTTTGCATAAAATAAAGGTTAGATTTAACTTTAAAAATAATTTAATTTATTTTGGTTTACTAGTACAAGTATATAAGATTAAGAGATATAAGAATAATTAATTATCTAACATGTTTGATAACATGTTTGATTTGCTTACAATTGGTACCATAAATTAATTTAATTAAATGCTTGAGCTTTATATACGTTATTTAAATAATAAATTTTAATGCCTAAAATATTTGATCAATTAATTGACTCACATTTATCTACGATTTCAAATAATTTATTGTGTGTTTGTTTAAACTAAAAAGTGATAAGTGACTACTCTTAAAATTATAATTAGACAAGTAATAAGACAAAATTTGTAAACCATAACATAATTTTATAATCTATTATTTTTAGCGTTTATATTCGTGTTTAGTTCAATATTGACTTTTAAAAAGTATATCACTTATACTTATAATGAAGAAGTAATTAATTTGTAACACATTTAATGTTTTTTATATTAATTTATAAGTTAATCGATTTAGTTCTTAAATTAGAACTTTTTCCATTATCTTAATTAATTAATTCCGAATTAATTAATTAATTAGTGACTTTTTTTGTGTATCAGCAATCTATTAGTAAATGGATACCAAATAAATTTTACATATTTTAGAAAATACAATAGTTATCTTTACAAATGTGGTTTATATTTGAAAATCACATTAACGTAAAATATTATATATTAAAAATAAAATATTGATAATATATATAATTGATTAATATATTTTATTTATTTTCAGTATTTTACTATTAAGACATTACGATAATAAGTTGACTTTAAAAACAATAAGATAAATATATTATTTACGTGTGGCCTCAATAAGTGTAAAAATAATAAGTTCGTTGTTATTCATTGCAAGAATAATAATCAATAATAATCGAGAACAATAATAATTAAATCGAGTACTATATAATATACTATATATTTTAAGTAAATATTTAAGCAGTTTTTCTTATTTCAAGTTTTTTGTTCACATTATTGATTGCATTGAAAAAATCTATTATCGATCTAAAAATATTCTTTATCTTCGACGCCAACGAGAGAGCAGCTCATACTCCACAACTTTTTGGCAGATTCATCGTCAGTCGCATTCTTTGTCATACACTTAACTCGCTTACAATTACTGGTAATTCAAAAGTTAATCAAATTAAAATATAACGCATATAATCTTCTAGACATACCTATAATAAAACCCCGATTCGTTATTTAATTTCTCCTCGAGAGCGCAGTACAAATTTGTTTGCGCTCCTAAATAAGGATCAACAAAGAAGATAAATTTAATGACATCAGAAATAGCTTTGACAACACCGCCACCGATCACGTGTCGCGTTAATTCCGTCCGTATTATTCCGGGATGAAGGGAATAGACTTTGATGTTAGTGTTGACCAACCGTTTGGCCAACTCTTTCGTGAAGAGAACGTTTGCTAATTTGCTTTGAGTGTAGCCTTTTGTAGGCGTGTAAGAGTTATTCAAATTAATGTCATCGAAGCTGATCTGTCCGACAACGTGTGCTAAAGCGGACACGTTTACTATTCTTCCGTTTGGAGACGCTTTGATGCGATCCAATAACAGGAGAGTCAACAAAAAGTGGCCTAAAATTCAAATTATATTCAATTCAATTCAAGCTATATTTTAATAAAAAGGCAATTAAAAAATTAAATAAAAGCAAAGACCCAAATGATTAGTTCCGAATTGCATTTCAAATCCATCTTCAGTTTGCCATTTAGGAGTCATCATAACCCCTGCGTTATTGATCAGCACATCGATGTGTGTCTCTTCTTGATTGACCTGTTGTGCAAACTTGCTAACGGATGCCAACGAAGACAAATCCAGTTTAATTACTCTGATATCTGAGTTTGGATTTTCTTCTCTTATTTCTTCTACCACTTTATTTCCTTTATCCACATCTCGACAGCCTATTATTACCTTTAGATAATAACAATTTTTTGTTGATTATTTTTACAAAAGCTAGCTATGAATTTAGTATATATTAAAAGGTAAAGAAAATTTAAAACAAACTTTAGCGCCTCGTGTGGCCAACTCTTTAGCGGTCACTTTCCCGATGCCAGTGTTGGCTCCAGTAATCACCACAACTTTTCCATTGATATTTGATTTGATTGCGTAACGTCTTCGTCCTATTCTCGTAAATCGGATCGAATTGACCAACATTTCACCGATAGATTCAACAGCAGCACGACTATAGAGATAGATATTATAAAAGGCTCCCATTTTTGTGTAAAATGTTTTAACTTTCCAAAACAATCAATATTTTCAATACAAGAAAATGTATTCTATTGTATTCGTGGTAAACTTAAATTAAGTACTTATTTATTACAACAACTTAGCTATTATTGCAACTATTGTATTGAAATCAATAAATGAATTTTAATTTACTCCAATAGGAGACAATAAAAAACAATCATAAAAGTTAGTATTATATGCTATTTTAATTGCATCACATTAAGTAAAACCTTAGCAGTTCATCCTTATTGCACAACAATTGCTTCATTTCGACCAAATTGCTTATATTAAAAGTGATTTTTTATTCGAAGGTCATATAATAATTCCGCTTTTCATTAAGTTGTAATAACAGTTAAATGGTTTTTAATTTGTTACTAGTGTGTGACAAAAAAGACAATTGCAATTTGTGGCAACAGTTCAAAGAATTTAAGTTTATCATCAGATATAACTAATTACTAATTTAATCGATATGTACTGATACTTATATGAAGATATGGATTTGAAGATAAAACATCGTGTGATTTAAAATTAGGTGTTTTTACAATTTTGTATTAAATAAATTATTCAATTATAGTTTTTAATAATATTTATAATATTAATAATAAACATATAATATATTATCTGTCAGATTGTTTACAAAATTATTGTTTCATTGATTTATATATAGAATATTAGTTATTTAAATAAATTAAAGTAAGGTTTTTGGTTAACCAGACTTAAGGCTAAAAGTTATAGCGTATAAAGACAGCCTAACTTTAAGAATAAAAGGTTAACCGGTTTGTTTAAACACTAGTTAATTTCAAGAGCAGTATAAACTCTTTTTCTTGAATAAAAATGTTGAATTTTTGAAATAACCTAAATAACTAGCTTAGTAGATGTTAACTACAATAGTATTTAAGTTAATAATTAATCAATATTTGTATTAAGTGATTCTTAGTTAATTGAATGATCTCATACTATAATATTAAATGCTAAATAAATTTTGACTGTGGTTAATGTTGTATACTTTTATACGAATCGAAGCAAGCGATTTCATTATACAAGTTTTAAAAACCATTTAAAATTATATAAATAAATTATATAAATAATTAAAGCATATATATTTAGTTTATCTTTAGTTTATATGATTTATATTTTAAAGTTTACATTAAATTGAAATAATAAGTATAAAATTTTAAAAATAGAGCAATTATTTTACTCGAAATTTTAGTAATGCTTTAACAATTTTATTTAATAAATAATAAGACAAACATACATTTTATATATCAAAAGTACATTATATGTATATTAATAAATATTAATCAAGTGAAGTGTTTTTACATAATATTTAATTTTATAATAAGTAAGCACTAATATTTATTTTTTCGCTGTCAATCATATTATTATTTAATTTATTATTAATTATTAATACTAGAGATTTAAGTTCATCGTTCTTATTCAATATTTTAGCTAAGATTAGTTATAAGAATATTTATCATATACATATTATTCATATTATATGATAAAAACAGTGAAGTGACAAATTTTTCAAATCTAAAAGAGTTGTTTATCTTCGACGCCAACAAAAGAGCAGCTCATACTCCACAACCTTTTGGCAGATTCATCGTCAGTCGCATTCTTTGTCATACACTTAACTCGCTTACAATTACTGAAAAGTTAACCAAATAAATATTTCTGGCAATTAAATCAGTATTCATACCTATAATAATAACCCGATTCATTATGTAATTTCTCCTCGAGAGCGCAGTACAGCGTTGTCTGCGCTCCTAAATAAGGATCCAAAAAGAAAATGAATTTTATGAAATCAAATATAGATTTGACAAGTGATCGATGACCGCCATCGATGACATGTCGCTGTAATTCCGTCCGTATTATTCCGGGATGAAGGGAATAGGCTTTGATGTTAGTGTTGACCAACCGTTTGGCCAACTCTGACGTGAAGAGAACGTTTGCTAATTTGCTCTGAGTGTAGGCTTTGATAGGCGCGTAAGACTTATTCAAATTAATGTCATCGAAGCTGATCTGTCCGATAACGTGTGCTAAAGCGGACACGTTTACTATTCTTCCGTTTGGAGACGCTTTGATACGATCCAACAACAGGAGAGTTAACAAAAAGTGGCCTAAAATTCAAGTAATGAAGCGATATTTTATTAAAAAGTAATTTAAAAATTAAAAATGCGAACCCAAATGATTAGTTCCGAATTGCATTTCAAATCCATCTTCAGTTTGCCATTTAGGAGTTGCCATAACTCCTGCGTTATTGATCAACACATCAATCTGTTTCTCCTCACGATTAACCTGTTGTGCAAACTTGCGAACGGATGCCAACGAAGACAAATCCAGTTTAATGACTCTGATATCTGAGTTTGGATTTTCTTCTCTTATTTCTTCTATAACTTTATTTCCTTTATCCACATCCCGACAGCCTATTATTACCTTCAAATAATAACAACTTTTTGTTTATTTTTTACAAAATCTATCTTATGAATTTGAGATGTCTGTCCGTTCTCCCCTCAGATAGATGAAAGAGACCCCAAAGGGTCAAATTTATTAACATTTATTAAAACAGGGTCAATATAAAATTTCCTGACCAATAATTTCGCGTTTTGCGTATCGAAAAATTAGCTCAATATAATAATTGACAATCTTGTAAGTATATATTAAAACTTTTTAAAAATTAAAACAAACCTTAGCGCCGCGTGTGGCCAACTCTTTAGCTGTCACTTTCCCGATGCCAGTATTAGCTCCAGTTATAACTACAACTTTGTCGTTGATTTTTGATTTGATTGCGTAACGTCTTCGTCCTATTCTCGTAAATCGAATTGAATTGACTAAGAATTCACATAGAGATTCAATTATTACACGGGCATAGAGATAGAAATTATAAAACGTGCCCATTATAGAGTAATTTAGAGGATTTTATATTTTTCAAGATAATCAATAAATTTATTTTAAAAAATTATATATAGATATTGTATCGATTTATAGTTGACACATATATAACTTATAATAATAAGTTATATAACGAAGTACTTATTCTAAGTTATCATAAGTTTTGTATTTGCTTCGAATTTATTGATAAAATAGTATTATTTTATAAATGCGTTTAAGCTCTCGAGAATGTAAGCGAATTGACAACTCATTGCATCATAAAATTCAGTATATAATTATAATCTTCAACATATTTCATGCAATATCAGCGCTCAAAATAAATAGTAATTAAAGAGTATCTTTTCATTCCAAGGCCAGAGAACCACTATCTTTGAGTATTATGCTCTTTATTATGATATATTTATTATAACAGTTTGTTTTATGATTTTTCCTAATATACTAATGTGTATTTGACCAATTTTTAAGATTAATCGGTCATAATTTTTATTAACATTTAACTATTTCTTAAATCTTATCTGATTTTATTCACTTTTAATTTCGCACACTTAAGGCCAAACATTATAGTGTAAAAATAAACAGGTTTTAAGTTTGAGCACATATTTTTCATTGAAGAATAATGAATTTTTCCATGATTTAGAACAATTTTAAATCGAAAATCTAATAATCTAAGTAATTTCATAATTATATAGTAGTTATGGCAAATTATTACTAATGAAAAGACAATTTAATTTCGTAAGATTTGCATAAACTTATAAATACACTTACATAATTCGAAAATTCATAAACAGAGACAGACAGACAGACCCAATGCGATGTGTCTTAACGTTTTCATAAACATTATCACAACTTACCGAATCTGAACACACTAACAGATCGTTCGCAAAGTAAAAATATTCTAATAGAAAATGCCATAATAAAACCTCATTATTATCGCCACAACTTATAATGTCAAGAACAATATGTTTCAATCAATTTATGTAATTTAATCACTATCGATAAATATTTTATTAAAATCTTATGCTCCGAATTAATTTATTAATTAAAAATTAGACATTAAATCTTTAAAAAATTATTTATCTTTATGAAACCATACAAAGCAACTTATAAAGCAAGAACTTAGAACTGTATTTGATAAAAAAGTGTGTTCGTATTTAATTTTTATCTTAGTATATTTTTAATTTATTTTTAAAATTTACACCTAAGAAATAATGTCAACAAAAGGTATAAATAGTGAATTTTTTAAAATTATGGTCTTCAACAACTTTATTTTAAAATTGTCAAATAATTAGCTTAAATAAGATTTGCAACAACTTATAATTATTGTTATTTTTCAAGTATTTTAAACTATAGTAATTAATAAGTGTAAATTTGTGTTATACATAACCCGTTAAACCGTGTAAATGTTAATCATACATGTATACATGTATATATCGTTAAATTTTATAAATCATATTAATATTTTGTATAAGCCTTAACAAACTCAGAGAAAAATATCATTTTTAAAGAATTCATATTATATCCAAAACTTCAAATAATTAATTAGGTATGCCTCGTGATCTCAAGATCTTCTCACGGTTTGTAAATAGTTTATGAAACAAATACAGATATAAAATTTCTGTTTCTTCTTCATAGTATTCATTTATTTAAGTCAAGGTGCGAATCATTGCAAAATGCGATTTCGATTATAAGAAAAAATATTTAAAATTAAAATTAATCATTTTTATGACTAATTGCAAGTTCAATATAATTGTGCCCAAATGAAGGCCGCATGCAATAAGGATTGAGATATGATCAAAATAATACTTTGCCATCCATCAAATATTGTGATCATAGACAATACTACAGTATAACATCGGTGTTTATTGTGTTTATAAGTAATATAAAAATATAAAAATTGCACGAATTATTAAATAATTATAAACGGAAGTCGTTCATTAATTAAGTCGCTTATTATTTATTCTCATTAAGAATATATAATAAAAGTTTTGTAACCATTCAAACACTTATGCTTCTCGAGTAGTGTTCATCATTTAAATCAAGGATAATCATTTAATTGGTTAACCCTAATCATAATTTATAGGTTTGTATTGTTAACAAAATGAAAATATCTGTAAATCTGTAAAATAAATTTTTAACAAGTTATGAAAATGATTTTAAAATTAATACATTAATCGAACAAATATTAAGCAAAATTATTAGAAACTTTCGATTGGGTTTAGAATGACAATCAACTGTTGAAATAAATTCAAAACTTACTTTTAAAAAAACAATAAAAATTATTATAAAAGAATTCTTTAAAAAATAATAATAATGATGTCTGAATAATGTTTGACTTAATTGAGACGCAAATTCTCTTCAACGTTCACTAAGTCACAGCTTAAATCCCAGAGCTTTTTGGCGGCGACGTCATCGGTCGCGTGTGACGCCAAATTTTTTCGGCGACAATTTCTGAAATTGACAAACAGATACATACATACAAATTCTAGTAAAAACTAATTTATACAATAATGATAGCCTTATAAGTTATACGTTAAACACTTACCGATAATAATGTCCCGATTCATTGGCCAGACTCTCGTCGAATGCGCAATAGAGTGATGTCTGAGCGCCCAAATAAGGAGTTTTGGAAAACGCAAACCCGAAAATATTAAATACGGTTTTAAGACAACCGTCGCCAGTCATGTGTCGCGCCAATTCCGTTTGGACGATCCCGGGGTGGACCGCATAGGCTTTGATGTTCGTGTCTTTGAGTCTACGCGCCAATTCTCGAGTGAATAAGACGTTCGCTAATTTACTATTACTATAGGCTTTGGTGGGCGTGTATTTTCCGGGCGCGTCTAAATTAATGTCGTCAAAATCCATAACACCTAACATATACCCGAGCGATGATAAGTTTACTATTCGAGCATTAGGAGAGGCTTTTAATTTATCCATCAGTAGCAGAGTTAACAAGAAATGTCCTGTAAATGAGTAGAATTTAAATAAATAAAATTAAACAAAATAAAAATAATTCAATACTGATTTGAATGATAATTTTAAAGATAATAATAATAATAATAATACTGTATTTTACGAATAGTCTTGCATGAAAGCAATAAAGTCAAATATGTGTCAAACTGTTTAAATACGCGAATAGCAAAGAATCGTATACAGTCATCCTATACAGTAACACATTTTAAGTGAAACAGTGAAACATTTTAATCGATTTAAATAAAAAACTAATTTATAGCCGGTATAACAAAACTTTGCGAAATAAGTAACTATTTTCTATTAACTGAATGCAATAAAAACAATACAAACCCAAATGATTGGTTCCGAATTGCATTTCAAATCCATCTTCAGTTTGCCATTTAGGAGTCATCATAACGCCGGCGTTATTGATCAGCACATCGATGTTTGACTCTTCTTGATTAACCTGTTGTGCAAACTTGCGAACGGATGCCAACGAAGACAAATCCAGTTTAATAACTCTAATATCCGAGTTTGAGTTCTCCCCTTTTATCTCTTCCACAACTTTATTTCCTTTATCCACATCACGACAGCCTATTATTACCTTTAAATTAATGAAAATAAAAGTTTATACTGCACTATATTTGTCATTAAAAGTTTGTTGAGTTTGATTTCAAAATAATTCAAAACTCCTGAAATACCACGAAATATTTGAACACCATTTTTGTCTTTTACAGTCCAAATATATCAGTTTTAATAAATGAAATTTTCGACAAACCTTAGCGCCACGTGTGGCCAACTCTTTAGCGGTCACTTTTCCGATGCCAGTGTTGGCTCCCGTAATCACCACAACTTTACCGCTGATATCTTTATTGAATCTGAATCTTCGCCGAACGCACGGAAACACTCTCAACGTGTTTGCGAAGTTTTCGGACAAAACATTCAAAATGAAACCGATCTGCACTCCGATCCCCATATTTGCCTATTGAGTGACTAACAAAAAACTTGTTAGGCGTTCGGTGGACGAGACTTGAATAAAGCATGCAATAACTTGCAGTTATCCGCAATGCGAGCGCTCGCGCATAACGATTAAAGCATTATTAGAGAGTTATTACTGAAGGTTACATCTCAGGCAATAAACTGGTTTTATTCTGCATTTATTATAAGCGAAACTCGAATTGCCAACTGTTCAGCGATTTCGCTGACGGATTGTGATTTCGAGATGAGATTTTGCTTTTATAACCCATAGCTAATGTCATTTGAAATTATTGTAAAATTAAATTAATTTGTAAAATTGTTGTCTTAAGTACAATATTAAAATTACATTTTTATCAGTGATTTATAAAACAAAAATTTTATGCGTTTGTGAAACTTGAAATCAAGAGATGACAACACTAAACAATAGAAAATCAATTTATGTGCGTTTTTATTTTTAAAAATAGGACATTATTCAAAATTATATTTTATAAAAATTGCTAAAATAATTATTGTCTGTCAATAATAGTGCAGTGACTCATACTTTACTTTTACTTTTACGGATACAGTCTGCCCTCGAA
>JAQIYA010000105.1:0-30209 GCA_034699355.1 Microtritia minima | reverse complement strand
ATTTATTTTATTTTATTGTAGGAAACTTAAATTAACTAAAATAAATGTATCAATGAATCAATATAACAATATAACAACATAATAAGTCGGTGCAAAATTTTATCAAACAAATTAAAACACAAAATAAATCATAAATGGACTGTATATTAAAACACGACAAAACGTTTACTCTCATTCAATTGATAACATCAATTTAAAATAAAGTTAACAGTGCGTGCGTTATTATGCAATTCAATTATGGCATGTAATCGATTTTGCTTTCATAAGTTTAATTATTTATTTGAAAAAATGAATTATATTTATTAAATATATTTTTTGCAGTTCATTCATAGGCTTTTTATTCACATTTATGAGATAAATGAAATCAGTGTTCATAATACCAGTGAGTGCTCAATTGATATAATTAGTTACGAAAGAATGGCTTTAAAATGAGCACAAAAAACTCATCGTAGCCTTTGCTTAGAGTTTTTGCTTATTCTTATTTCTCATCACACATACACCGAGTTATAGTAGATTTCAAATTTCGTATCTAAGGATTGTATTTTGTTATCATCACACGGACGTTCAATTTGCCGAAACAAGTGGGAATAAGTAGATGTTCACTATGTGTGCAGCAGAATGGAGGCAGAGATGAGAGATATAGGGAAAGAGGAGAGAGAAGAGTGAGAGAGAGAGTGAGAGACAGTGAGAGGTGAAAAGTATCGATTGAAATGCAACTCAAGTAATAGATGAATGCGAATACTGAAATTGTAAAGACAAAAAATTGGATGCTTTCACGACGGCTGAGATGATGAGAAACCATAGGGGGTTCTGACGAGTGTCTCTGACATGCACTGAAATTTGATGTACATTATGATACGAGTAATATATTCAACATTTTTATCAAATATTTCATAATATAATATTTTATTAAATAATAAATACTTGTTTTCATATCTCTCTTTGATTAAACTCAATTTAAGAGACTCTCTTTTAAACCTAAGTAAACATACAAGCAATTCAAGATTTTTCTTTGCACAGCGTTAGATTGAGTATAAAGTTGCATATTTATTGAAAACATATAAATAACTTAAATACTTTTGATAAAAATTATATTTTTATTAATATTTTATATCGTTTTAAAAATCATTAAAATTACTTTTTGCATATATTACCGGTATATAAGATGATATTAAATTTAATAGCAAACTTGTCTAACATTTTTTTATCTTTTTCATTAAGTGAAAAGAATTTAAAAATTAAATTTAAAACGAAATAAATAAAGTATACCAACAAATATATAAGTTTAAGACAAAAAGCTAAATATTATTAAAACTTTGTTTTTAACTGCAGTTTAATTAACAAAGTTATTTAAGAGTTAGAATTCAAATAGAAATTTTTAAATGTTATTAAATTTAAGTTGTTTTAAATTTGAAAAATAAACTAAATTAAAAACTTTACTTTTAAAATATTTTGTTTTTTGCATTTCTGTTTTCTCTTTTAAATATGGTTATTAATTATATCAATAACTCTTCAAATACTGAAAATTCTTGAATTTTAGTAATTTATAGAAATGTCTAAATAATTAGCATTTTATATTTACAGCTTCATTCTGTATATTAAGTAAAACGTTCACAAAAATTGCGTGTCTTTTTTCATCTCGACTTAACACGCATTCAATTTAAGAGTTGAGAGAGAAAATGTCTTTTCACAACAAAATAATAGTTATGTCTCTGTTTCTCTACTTTCATTTGTTCGCTCATCCCTCACCTTAAAAATAGAAAAGATAAAAGAGAGCCAAAAAATGACATTTAAAGAATAAACTAAGTTATTATCATTTTTCACTGCACTCCTCTTAATGTGTTGTTGTAGCAAATTTCTTGCAGTGCCATATTTTGACACTTGCATAAGATTGTATTTTTGTTTTTCGCAGTTAATAATAAGAAAGGTAACAGATGTTAGTCTGCGCTCGGCTTTGCTTTATGCGATGCGTTAATATATGTATAACTATTTTAGTTATAAAATAAGATGAAATCTAAAAGTTTTGGGATGACAAGTCACTGATGCGGAGCAATGAAAATTGAAAGTGAAACAAAAGCATAGCAGCGCTCTTATAAGAATTGATTCGCAATTTATAACTATTCTCACGTAACGCTATATTCACGATTGGAAGAACGGACTTTAACGTAAGGGAATATTTTACGCCATTGTGGCCGTAATAAAATCAAACTGCCGGAGCGTACTCTCTATTACGTGCGAGCCCTTCGCCTCTCTCTCTCTCTCCTCTCTTTCTCTCTCTCTCTCTCTCTCTCTCTCTCCTTCCCTCCTCTCAGTCGGGTTGGCCTCGCGTTCTCGAGTCCATTAACCATTCCGTTGTCGTCCTCGCAAATAGCAGTGCTTCACTATTTCATGATTGTATTACGCTTTTCTGATAGCGCATTCATGCAAAGCAAGAAAGCTGCTGACGAATTGTATTATGGCGTACTTGTTCAGACTCTCTATATTGCATTTTGCCATTCAAGACCATTCATGACACCACTAATACGTTCTGTTTCGGATATTTTTATGTTTTGTTTATTCGTTTTATTTGACTCACTATCGGCTAATTAACTGTATATACTGTAACGCAAATAATTATTTATCTTTATTTAAAAACTCGGAGTATTTTTTTTTACTGATTAATTAATAAGAAATTGAAAAACAAGTTTTGCTAGATTTATATTAAAGTTTTTCTGTTTACTTTTTAAAAAATAAAAGAGAAAATTCTTTCTTCTCTTTTATAAAAAGCCTTTCCGTTAAACTTTTATTTATTCTGTACAGTATATTGAAAAAAATCAATATTTTTAAATTAAACTATAAAACTCCGACTCGTTTATCAAAAATGATTTTAATCACTATTGACATTAGACTGTATTTATATATGTGGACCATCAGCAGAAGACATTACTATCCATCATCTGTATTCCCGATCGCGATGGCCTGTAATCACTTGGGGGTTCGACCTCATGAACTGCTGCAGTACATCATTTGCTTCACTATGATTTAATAATGTCTTAATGTATATTTATTTTTAGTTTTCCACAATATTTATATGTTCAACTCAATGAAAGTAAATGCATTTTCATAGCAAATTATTATTTTGTTATATCTGAGTTAATTTATTTGAAAAAAATTGTAAGTTTGTTTGCCATTCAAATATGTTTATATGTGAAAAATGCTTATTAAAGCCGAATATTTATATTATCTGACACTATAACATGAAAACAATTTCAATGTTTGAATATCTAAATGCTTGCAGTTATTCAGTTTTAAAAATTCAATTCTATTTTAAATAAACTTCCGAATAACACGTTATTTGCAAATTTTCTTTTTTATAGCTATGTTTATAAAAAATAGTTTTTACTCAACAAAATCAACAAAACAAACATTGAATAATTTTTTATATTCAGAATAACAAAACAGAATAGCGTTAAATTTGTTATATATATTATTTTGTTAAATAATTTTTTACCCTATTTTAAAAGAAAAATGCAATTTTAAAATTTGGCTTTTATTTTCCTCAGGAGAATAAAGTAAATGCAAGAAACCAAAAAAATAACTATTTATTATTATGACCACAACGTTTGAATTTATGATAAATGGAGTCTTTTGTGTAATCAATCTTGAAATGCTATAAATTTAAAGAGTAAAATCAAATGCAGTAAAAAAATTAGATAGTGATTGTACAGTATATTATCTCGAGATAAACAATGCAAAACAGTGCAGGCATTAATGAAGTTGATTGAAGCAAAAATACGTGAACTGTTTGCGTTAAATAGTAAATTGTACACATCAGCCGCTAAATCAACACTGTGTTACAGTTTCGCTCATTAGCAGAATATTCCGCACTGAGAGAAACGAATATTGAATGTTTGTGCCACTCGTCAGGCGAAGTAACTTAATTTTCAATATAACTATTGAAACAGATAGTAAATTGTATTTGAATTCTTGTAATTCTCTCGTTCGATGAAGTAAACATGAAAATTTTAAATTTAGACTTACGAGACCCACTCGTTAGTGCTCTGCGTGTACAGAATTACAGTATCATTTATTATTATTATTTACGCTATTTATAATTTTTAGCTGTCCATGTGTTGGTTCAAAATACTTTTCATTTAACTGATTTAATTTGTTTATAATAACAAATTATAGTCACATAAATATGTATATAAAATGAGAAAAATTATGCGAAATTTTTATAGAATACAATATTTTTAGGTAGAATTTTCTTCCTTATGTTATAGAAATGTATAGCCCTAACGGCGGTCGGCGGTCAGCGCATAATTACAACTGAATCAAATTTATTCAAATTTCATATTAAAATAAAATTTACGTTAATTTTATCTAAGATTGTATTATAAAAATAAACTTCTTAAAAATTTAATTATAGCGGTTAAATATTTTCTAATTAAGAGATGAAAATTCAAACAAAAGAAATACAACATTTTTCTAAACTTCGATAAAATGGTTAGTATTAAATGTTTGTTATTTTTTCTAAACTTTGACATCTCTTCTCTATTCAATGTGATTATATTGACATTTTCTAGTCGGACAACTGTGCAGTTAGAGTGCAGTACAGCACAATTGATGCGCCGAAGAAAAGTCAGTTTGCGATTTAGCTCTGCCTAATGCTATATCCATCTTGAAGTTGACATTGACTAGAATTGATATGCTCGAGATAAATACCAGCATTATGTTTGCTATTAACCCATTTGGTATTATTTGAAAACATGTTTGGATGCCATTCTTGCTCCGTCTCTCTGCTCTTGCCATCCATCCTCTGTAAGGGCTGCGCAGCGTTTCAAATAAATCCTCGAGAGTATTAGAGGCAAACTAATATAAGTTTCTAGTTTATACTCAGCACCGAACCATTAATACTCTCGCAAACAGTGTCAAAAGGGTCTCACCCGCGATCGCAAATTAAATGAAAATCTTATAACTTATAAACTAAATGAAGGTTTATGTCTGCAATAATAGTGTTAAAGTAAGGTATTCTAGACCTGACAGCTTCGCCAACAAAACTGTCAAAGCCTGTCAAACATTAAACTTTATAATACTCCAGATTTTCTCCTCTCAACTGCATAATAATGTATCACTTAAGAAATAAAATTTTTATGGATAATTTCAAACAGAATGCATTTAGAGATATGCGAAGCTCAACAATTCAAGCCTAGCTTACTGTGAATACATGTTTGAATATAGTGCGATCGCATAGTGCGAGCCATCGCCACAACCAGTTGGCGCGACGTTCGTAACCTTTTAATGCTGGCAAACACTGCGATCGACTCGCAAACAGATAGTCAGACCAAAAACATATTCTTATTTATTTGAATCATGTCATTCATAATATAAGTAACACGAGTTAAGATGATCTTGTTTTTTAATGATTTTGGCAAAGATAAACGTTATGCTAATATCATCATAAGAATAGATTTTCCTTTATTACGGACATAAAAGTTGGGTTAAAGTTGAGTGGATTTCTGTTCAAAAGAAAGTTGTAAATAATGGGATTTAATATCGCCATCAAATGTTTTCTTATTTTTCTTACTTTGGATCGTAAACTGCATAAAAAAATAATTGAAAACATGATAAACATAAATAAATTTGATTTTAATGCAATATTTTTTTCAAATTACATTAACGTATTACTAGCTCTATAATTACATAGGATGTGACAAATAAAATTATTAATTAGAAAATTATTATTAAAAAATGTTATGTTAAGTCTAATATTTAAATCGTTCAAATATGACATTCATGTGTTTTGGTCACTGCGTTGAATTATCGCTTTGCGTTTAAATTAAGTTTTTTTTGCTGACAAGATTCACGTATAATCAATTATAAGCGCATAATTATTCTGAAATTCTTCATAATTTAGCGCAAACTGTCATTTATCGGCGAACTTCGCTTTACGGTTCACAAGTGGTTGACTGGCGAGACGTTTAAATAATCGATACAAACATATTTAGCTTATGATTAAAGGTAATTAATAGAGTTGCTTATTTGGCTGCACTCATAGCATAGCATATCTTAATAAAGAAATACTTTTCGGTTTATATTTTTGTTTGCATTCATTTGAATGTCTGGAAACAACCGCTTAAAACCACAAAGTTTTGTCGAGCCTGGCGTTGGAGACGAACATCTGCTGAGTATAACAGATAATTCAAATGTAGACAAGCATTGCCTCCAAATGACAATCAATTAACCGAAAACAAAGCGAAGACTGTTTGGTTTGATTTGTTCGGTTTGATTGTGTAATTATAATTGAATGATTGAATGATTGTATATGAAAATGAGAGTCGTTAGCACTGATGCGTTATTCACGACGCGTTTATTTTTCTATACACTTGCGAGTCAACCATGTGTTGAATTTTCTTTAACGAGAGTTTGTTTGTTAAGATTTATTTGAATAGATTAATATTACAGCATTATATACAAATTCATTTCACATATTAACGCTTCTCTTTGATGCTATTTTGTTAACTACTATATACATAGAATAATACTTTAATAACTTAGGTATCCGTAAATAGTGATCACTCCAAGCACTCAATCAATTGCTATATAAATAACTTCATCCCATTTCCGCGTCTTTTTTAATTACTCGCTAGTGTTGACGATCCGTAACAATATCTTCGTTTTTTCAAAAAAATAATTTAGAATTGTTTTATTGCAACAAAAAAATATCCAATGATATGATGAAACGTCTCATGTTTAACATCTCACAACACAAACACATTGACGCACATATAGAGGAACACTTGAGACGTTAAACGACAGAGAATTCAATTCAATTTGTAATATTTTAACTGAAGATTGAAGAAGTCTTTAACTTTCCATCCAATTTGAGTTCAGTTTATTGTTAACTGAAACTGTTTGAGTAAGTTTAGGGTAGCGTTCGTTTTTTGTTGCGTATAAAAAGTTGATACGTTTGAGCTATTATTAGAAAGCGTCTTATTTTTAATTAAAAAAGACTGACTCGTTAGGGTTTTTTTCATAAATTTTCTTCAACTTCTCTCGCACTGAAGAGTTCTTTCTTTCTTTGTCTCACTCACTCAATCACTAGTTTAGCGCACACTTTCTTGCATTTTAATTATCTGTTTTGCATAAAGTAATAGTTTAATAGTCAAATATATTTATACATAAATAAATATATATATGTAAGTATGTATAATATGTATATATGTATAAAAAGTGAGTGCAATTTTTCAATAGATGACGATCACATTCATTAAAATTTATGTCTCACTGAATCGAATCAGTTTCAATTGAAATAACTTTTCAGACTAAGAAGCCCTCAGGTGTGCCAATACTAGTTTGTGCGCGTAGAGCTTGTATGCTATTCATAATTTTCTTTTGATGGCTAACTAATGTCACGCCGATAATTGCCAAGTCCTGAGGCGTGAGTCGCGCAACAGCGGCCAAATTTGTGACACCTGACTGCTCAAAATTTAGCCGATATCTTGTCATCTTTATGCTGGCCAACCACTCGTCTACAGACTTAAATTGAATCACATCTGGTATACTGTTTGGCTCTCCAAATGGGTCAACGGTGAGCCTACACAACAAAGATTATATATTATATATATAAATGAAGCCAAACAAAAAAAACAGTTTATAAAAAATAAAACTACGATCAATCTTCGAGATAAATCATCGTTAAAAGAGAGTAACGATTTAAAAATGAAAATAGTCAGCTATTTTTCTTCCGAACATGAGTTTGAAAATATAAGCGCCTTTAAATTCTTTTTTGTAATAAGTTTGGGAATGACTTCACGATTTTTCTGGTCTCCAATTATGGCAAATGACACACTCGAAGCTCTTCCAAATTGTTTTAATAAATATTAATAAATAATCTGTTTATTTATTGCGCTTACTTTTTAATAGATTTTTACTAGTTTTCAAATATTTTTATAATGACTGCAATTTAAGAAAACATTTTCTATTTAAAAAAAATAATTTTTCATATATTTTGCATTCTTTTGCAAAGTAAACAAATCTGTTTTATATGCAAAACTGGTAAACTTTTTGTATATCATTAACTGCAATAAAAATAAATAATAATAAAATGGGTCATAGATAATTCAAAAAAACAAGTTTAGCCAAACTAACGCGCATTAAATCATAGTCATAGAAGTTAAAATGAGATATTATTTATTGCGAAGACTATAAAACAATTTGTTGAGTCTCACCAAAGATGAAAGAAAGAGAGTCACTAATAGAATGTATTATAGAATGTATTGTAAACGCTTAATACCTGGTCGTTTGTGCAATCTTGTGAAGGTTATCGGGACACTTCATTAACTTGTCCAACGTTTTAACAATTTGAGAAAAGGTCGGCCGATGAGCCCTATCTTTCTGCCAGCAGTCCAGCATTAATTGATGCGACGCTTCGGGGCAATCCTGTCAAAACAATGCAATCATTAATAATGGCTAAAATAACATTTAGCGAACGCATATTTTCTCGTGAGCTCAATAAAAAAGGCCTCACTGGCCAGAGATTGCGTAAAAAACAAAACGCGAAGCGAAGCGCACATCCCTGGCAATCATCAGATCATTAGCAGTCATTAATTTCAATTTCAAGCCACCATTCAAGACACCAGATGCTTACCATAGGAGGCGGCAGTCTGTATCCCTTCTCAATGCCCTTAATAACGTCTTGATTAGACCAGTTCCAATATGGACGCTCGCCGTAAGACATCACTTCCCAACACACGATACCGAAACTCCACACATCCGAAGCAGAAGTGAACTTCCGGAAAGCTATAGCCTCGGGCGCTGTCCATCGAACTGGAATTTTGCCGCCCTATTAAGAAAATGCGAGAAAACATTACGACATTTGTCGACATTAAGATTCACGAATTCGCTGCTGGAATGGGAAGCGAATAAATAATAATGATATGCCATCAATGCTTACCCGTGTGGTGTACGCGCCTTCGGTGGCGCTTTCGATCTCACGCGACAGACCGAAATCGGCGATCTTGCAAACGAGAGTGGCGTTCACTAATACATTTCTCGCCGCTAAATCCTGTATATGAATAATGCATAAGAAAATAGCGAATAAGAAAAATAGTCGAGCCTTAATGCCATCATTTATGCAAAATATTTGTTCTCCTTTTTGGTTTGACGAGAAATATTTTCTTTGTATATCAGTTTGTGTTTATACACGGTATAAATTGCTATTAGATATGTTTATGCTTTATCTATGACAGAAAATATGTTGTGTGTATTTAGAAAAAATTTTAAATGTGAAATTAATGTTAATGCTCGCTATTAACATCATATACATTATATTTATGAAACGGCTTTCAAATTATAGAAATAATCGCATAATGACAGTAATTTAAAGTTTTTCTCAATTAAATATAATTAGTATTGAACTAAATTATAAATCAGGTTTAGATTTATTATTATCATATTTGTTTGAAAAGAAGTCATCCTTACAGCTGAGCCATAGGAGAGGAAATCTCTCATCAGAAGTTTAAACACACTTTTGTTTAAAGGTTAGCTATAATTTTCTAAATGAAAAGTTTGATTAACAGTCGAAAGCAAAACAAATACATTCGGCAAAAGTTCAAAGCAAATGAAAGCTCACTTTGGAGTAAAGAGGACAACAATTGATGATAGACAGCAACAATAAGGAGTAACAGCGACAACATTATCAATGATGTGTCAACATATCGCAAAGACTGTCAGATCTCACAATAACAGACTAATCACACACAAAAGAAAACTAAGTTATATTTATAAAAGTTAAATATAAATATGCGCTCGAAGGCGCGTATTAGATAATGTGCCTCATTGTGCATATTGTGCATGATATGGCTGTGAGTGGTTGATGGCGAACATGGTTAACATGGTTAACATGGTTGCGATGCTTGTGACGGCTGTAATGGTACATACCCTGTGAACATAGTTCATTTCGGAGAGATATTGCATTCCTGACGCGATGCCTCTCAGCATACCAACCAATTGGACGACTTGAAATTTGCCATCGTTTGCCTGCAATCATATTTCATATATAAGTAATATCGCTTATTATTGCAAATATGTATGTATTTAATAACTATGCACCACTAGTATTAGTTACAAATGTTAAATGTTAACTATAATTGGATATTACGCTAATGAATATAAACCACATGTCTCTCTAAAGTATAATGCACTCCACTCTACTCTTCTGCAGATATGGCAGTGGTAGGCATAGATGCAGAGTAGGCTCGATTAGATTAGGCCATTCTGTTTTAATAATAATAATAACGACTCTCTAAAGGCATTAAACGAAAATAATAAATTCGTTTCAACTAACGAAGTCAGAAAAAGAGCGGATAATAAATTGCGGTATTTATATATCGAGCATATACTGTAATCGTGAGTATATTAAAATGAATGCTCATAAGTTGTAATAGTTGTTCCGCACATCATTTTGCCGAACAAGACATCCCTTATCTCTGTTTCGCTCTTCTCTTAATGATGGACTCATTTCGCAGCGATCAATGACTTACTCTGAGGAAGGCATCGAGCGATCCGTGTTCCATGAATTCGGTGATAATCATGATAGGGTTGCTCTTTGTGACCACGCCTTGCAGATAAATCACGTTCGGGTGGTCAAACTGGCCCATAATGCTGGCCTCCGTCAAGAAGTCCAGACGCGGCTTCTCTGCCGACGTCGGCTTCAGGGTCTTAATCGCGACCGTCACCTCTGGACGACCGGGTATTTTCAGTTTGCCTCGACATACGTCTCCGAATTCGCCTACAAATAGATTAGCAAATTATGAAGAGTTTCACTAAAATTCCAAATAAATATTTAATATTAGGAATTGTTATACACCATCTCTATGAAGCTTACTTAATGCATACACTGTACAGCACTTTGAATATCCCTCTCGAATCTCCATTGAATCCTGCTTTCACTTAGTTTATACTCAATTTGTTATTAATGATATTTTGACCCTCACTTTCAATGATTCTAATAAAATATAAGAAGCGTAAGTTAGAGCTGTATTTTAGCCGTTCTTAAGTTAAATGATTAGAGTTGTACTCAATTTAATTCCAAACAATATTAAAGACGACATATCAATGGTTGCCGCCTTACTATGTATATGGTATACAGTAAACCGATATACGTATAAATGCATCAATCAGTTAAATATTTAATTTTTTAATATGAATTTTAACTCAATTTAATTTAGGTTTTTATGCTATCAACATATTTTGAATATACAAAATTATTTGATTCTTAAATAAAAATTCTTAAATTTCTATGGCTTTAAATTTTTAAATTAAAGCAAATAATAATTCATATTTTATTCAAATTCAAACCTTTGTTCGTAAATCATCATAAGTGTCATAAAAATATATTCTAAACAAAAGAATTGCGATAATTTAAAATAAAACAAAAAGTGGGCGAAAATATATTGATAGTTTAAAAATATTGCATTGTATTATAATTGCATTATAATTGTTTTATTTATATACTGTATCAGAGAGTGTATAAGTCTTATACTTAAACTTTATTTGAATAGCATTCAACCAAATAACTGCAGTAATGGCGACTATTTTAGGCACAGTTTGTTTAATACACAGTATTTCAATTTTAATGATTCTCGTTTTTTAACTGACTTGTTAGTTCACTTTGAACTAATTTTAAAATTGAAAATAGATTTTGAAGATTAAATAAATATTTGTGAAGAAATGAGCGTAAAAGCTAAAAACGTTGATTAATCAAAGTACAGTAAATAAATAATGAGCCAAATTATAGTGCATATAAATAGTTAAGTTTTAGTACCACCAACGTTATAATCGCTGTACAGGGTATGACTATATACGATATTCTGATATGAATCGTATGTAAGCTTAAAAGCAAAGTAACGTTAATATTAAATAATATTGAATAAGTTAGACCTGTAAGAGAGTTATTAAATTCTCATTGATGGGGAGAAGTGAAAAGGAGGCATAAAGGAGGCATTTCTTACCACCACCGATGATGGCTTCAATGGTTATATGCGATGCATCAATTTCTTTTGTGAACTCACGAACCGCTTGATTGGGGTCCTCATAGGTATGCGGATCGACATATGATCTCGAGGCGGCACAATGAGTGAAGAGGGGTGTTGTCACCGAAAACGGTGAATTGACTGCAACATTACAAATAGATATATTAACAAATTCTTCTTCTTCTTCTTCTTTGCTTTTTATAAGGATTAAGGGGTTTGCTTTTTTGACATATAATCCCTTTTTGTATAGATAGCTGTGTCGCTGCGCTGTTTGAACAAGTATTGCACAGAATATATAAGAGACTTAACGTATTTAAGACATAAAAAGTCGAGAGAATACGCTGTAAGTATAATGTCATAAATTTGCTTCTATTAGAAAATTCTTATTCAATAAGTTTTTAACACTTGTCACTTATTATTATTTTTCCAGTTGTTTAATCCCTTATCATAATAAAAAAATATTTAATAATGATAATAATAATAATAAAACGATGTCAGAGCAAATCAAAAGTGATGCTTATCCAAAGTTAGCACAGTATTAAAAATAATAAAGTTTTTATGTAACACACGATTTTAGTAGTTAAATGCTTGGAGGAAAACTATTTGTTGTTAGTCTGCATTAGCAAAATCTCTATCCGTCCAACGAAGTATAGCTAAAAGCCTTTAAGCGAAACTTTTTATAACTAACTTTATTTTATTTTATGCTTTATATTTGGGATAAGTGTTTACACACATATCACTTATGCGCATAAAATGTTTATTAACAATAAAACTGCTAAATATTTTAAAATATGAGAGAATAAAAAATCAATTAAACTTTTGTCTCGATTTGATTCCTAAATCATATTTTATGACTACCGACTCGTGAGTTGTTTTGTCGAAATCAATTTATTTCGATTATTGCTATCATAACAAATAGAATGTGATCTGCTCTCCAACTGCTAATGTATTAACATTTTATTTCAAATCTAATAATTTGAAATCTTTAACGTCTCAAATGAACTGTCCCGAGAACTTATGCAGCAGAAGCATGATTAAAATTACATTATGTTAACAACCCGTCATTTAAAATACTTTCCTATCAAAGATTTTCCTCCTCTTAGGAAAAAACTTTAATCTTTCTTTCACACAATCTTTAATAAAGGTTCAATAAATAGTTAATTTAAAAGCTTTGTAAAGCAGCGAAAGTATTACATCTTAAAATACTTAATAACTTTATTCTTTACTTTTAAAGTTTTAGTAAATAAAAAGAGAGAAAAGTTTTCTTTGGTTAAAATATATAATGCGTTCGCTTTGTTGTATGAAAAAAGTTAGTTTAAGCTTTTAAATAAGACCCTATTAGAGTTAATAATAAATGGATAGCGACAAAGGACTTACATCGTGCAGTCGGCACAATAGGCGGATGTTCCAGTGCTGGAACTACTGAACAATCATAGAGAGAATAGTGAAAATGGTTAGTATTGGTGTGCATAGAGTGTACATATACTAGTATAGTGTGCAGAGTGTATATACACAATATATATTGGCATATAAAAATGTAGCTATTTATAAAAGCCATGTTTAGTATTTGTACCCCATATTGTCCACTGCTGTACAGCACAGTAGAGCAGCGCAGCAGAGGGTTGTAAATGGATTGCATGTGTATTTTGATGTTGTTCTCCAAAAAAAGTAAGAGTAAGAGGAAAATGTGAAGCGAAAGCAATATTGCATTTAAGTTCATTATTGCATAGGAAGGGAACCAACAGGAAAAAAAGAAATAAAATGAATGAATGGATGAAGAGAATGAAGCGAAGTATTGTTATAGTTGGAGGGATGGATGCATGAGAGGCAAGAGATGTTGAGTTAAACGCGTATAGCGTTTGTTCGATGAGGTATAACGGAATTTGTGATAAATTGACGATTTTTAACCATAACTAACTTTTAATATAATATATTCTTTAAACATATTTATACTCAAATGTAATTTCACAATACATTATCTTTGCTTTTTTCAAATGAGATTACTATCAAACTGCTATAAAAATATTTTTTCTTTCAATTTCTCCTCACAAATATGTTATTACGATTTCTCGTGCGATTTATGTGTTAAGGAAAACATAAAAAACGAAAATATGAGAGAAACTATTTTATCTAAAAGAAGCCACTTATCTGTTGAGGGCACACAAAAAAGAAAACTAAGTTAACAAAACGAGAGGAGAGTCAATGAGTGAGTGAGTGAGTGAGAGGGAGAGGGAGAGAGAGAGACTGAGAGGAGAGAGAGAGAGAGACGAAATATTGCATAAATAAGAAAAATAAAGAATGAAGTATTAAATTCTCTCTAAATATCAATCTCTGAGTTATATTTAATAATGAACTTTTACGGTTAGCTTAATATTATTATTGCGGTAATGTTTGGTCAAATAGAAACAAATTAATGAAAATTAGGCATTTTGATGGTTAAATAATGATACAAATGCTCTATTCATTAACGAAAAATCTCTACAAAAAAGTTTAAAATTATATGTTTGAATAGTGCATTTCAAATGTTATTATTATATCATTATCAGGATTGTTGTAATTCGAAAAATAAAGTACAATAATTCAAGCGAAAATCAGTAATGCATTTATAAATATAGCACAATTCTAAATCATAACAGAAAAATATAAAAAACTTCTAAAAAATTAATAATAAACAGTTTAAGCTTAATTCACCTTTAATTCAAAACAATTATAATTAATAAGTACAAACACTTATTAATTTATTATTAAATTTACAGTAATTATTTAAAACTCTTTAAAAAGTCTTTAGCTTATAATATATTAATTATATAGAAAAATAAATCCAACAAAATGAAAATTCTGAAGTTTTCAAATACTGACAATCCTGATCATTATAGTAAATGTAAAAAATATTAAACTAATTCTATTCGGCATCTCTCAATAAAATATTTAACAATAATGGATCTCAGATGTTGTAAAACTTATTCTTTACTCTAATTTTAAAATATGGATATCATTATATAATATATAAATAAAATAAAATAAAATATATGAGGAATTTTAGGTCAAATTTTAAATAAAATTTTAAATCTTAAAGAAATAAAAAGAAATAAATGTTTTGAATTCAAACTTAAACTTTACAAACTTTAACAAAATTGTGTTACTAACCGCAAAAGCTCTATAGACATGCTTAGTTAATGTTCAAACAATTTAGTCACACGCCTTATATGCTATAAAAATGTATGAATATATTGTAAAAGCCATTATTTATGTGTGCATGTGTTTCATTTTCTCAATAAACGAAATGAAAGTTTTTAATGTGATTTATGTGTATTAACTAAATTATTACTTCAATTGGCAATAAAGTGACTTACATTTCTTGCCTTCGCCGCTGTGGCGATATTCAAGCGTATCACAGTCTGATGGTTGCTTTTTATTACAATCGTCAGTACTTCTGAAACAAAGTGACATTCCTTAGATATTTTCAATTACGACTGCAGTGGATATCATGAAAAGCTTAATGTAATTTGATTTCAATTATATTCACGTAACGTGTTCTCAACACAAACTATTCTCGTTTTATTGCATTTTAATTGATTTTTCCTTTACATCAGATGTTTTAAGTTTCTTTCAATATTAAATAATTCAGTAATTTATTCCAATTTAATTAAGTGAATGATAAGCTTAAAATTACAAACCCGTATAACTACTAATAAAAATGTTAATTAATTTACTGGAAACGCATATTTTAAGCATTCTATCAGAAAAATAACTCAAACATTTTCGCTTTTTTGTTCGTCTGGTAAGTAGTTTGAGATAAGAGAGATGGAGAATAGCTTGTATTGAATTGATGCGGACATACCTTCGCACGTAGAGAACAATCATGACTATGATGACGACCAGCACCACAACGGCGAGCGTCACTCCAGCGATAATGATTCGCCGCTGCACTGAATCGTCGTCGCCAGCGATGTATGCTATTGTGATGCAAACATAAAACCAAATTAAATCAAAATTAGTATGAAATGGAATGCCAGACGAGTGCCAGCAATCAAATGCAAGCCAATAGGCTCGAGGTATGCGACAAACGAGAAACAAATACTATTACTACAGAAATGAGTGGCGAATTACTTGTCCGTTATATAGACTTACAATTGTATAACACTAATTAAATTAAAGTAAATATATAGTGTGGGCAAAGACAAGCGTCGCTTACCAGTGCTGCCGATGTGCTGTCCTGTCATTTTCACTACTGGTTTGCTGTATTCGCCCCAACCATTCGACAGTGTCTTCGCTCGAACCTATGTTAACCAACAAAACCATCAATTAGTCCCCAAATTGTAATCTAATTGTATTTTAATTTCAACTCTCGTCTAGTTTAGGGTCAGCTTAATTCGTTAATATCATTATAAGCCGATTAAAGCATTAGAATTATATTAATTAAAATATTTTTATTTTATTTACGACATCATAAATATTGCCTCTTTTTGTACCTTTTATTATTTAAATTCAAATCTGTTTGGTATGAGTTCAAGAATCTAAACATAAACACAAACTCATAAATCAGGTCTGGTCTAGTGTTTCACTGCGATTCTCAGTAAAAAACAAAATTTTTAATTACTGAAGTATTTGCTCGTGAAAAATGAGTGCTTCAAAATATTGATATAGTAAAATATGAAAAAATAATATAATTAAAAGACTTTTGCACTCTTAAACCATTCATAATATTCACAAAATTACATATTGCTATAAATCAAAGTAAATGAAATTATCTGCGGATAATACTATATGAAATTAAAATTAAGCAGATATGCTCATATCATAAATTCATATCATTTAAATGTCATTTTATTATAATTTAATTTTATAATCAAAACAAAAAAGTCTATATTAAATAATGTTCATATAATATATCTGATCTTTCATATAGAATCTCACTTATAATAAATTTATATCAAATTATGATTTCATTTTAATTTAATTAAAATATTGTATTTTTTGAATTTATTTCAAAATTATCCAAAAAAAAAAATAAAAATATTTTTTAAATATTTAAATTTTTAGAAAATATCGCAATTATAGCAAACTTGAAATTAAGCTTAAAATATTTAATTTAATTTTAATTGCCAAAATTACAAATAAAAAAATTTGCTATCAAGTTGTCATATTTGATATCGTCTGAAGGCTTTTTTATGGTCTAAGTAATGATTAAATTTACCATTTTTCCAGTGTTATCAAATGAAAGTATAAAAAAAATTAGTATGCGTTTGGGTTTGGCTTTAAACATTTAAAAATTCAATTTAATCTCTTACAAATTAGCTGATTTCAATAATTAAACCTGTTTACGAAGGTTGCGTATCAGTCTGACTGGTCCTTATTATGATATGATAAATAGCGTATCAATTGAATTAATAAATGATAGTGTGTTTTGCAGATAACGAGTCTCTCATTTAATTAAATGAGTTTTATAAGAAAAAGATAAATAAGTAAAAGCTAAGTAAGCTTTTAGAGATGATGTAAATTCTACGATAATAAGCTAAATACTAAATTGTGATTTATCTAATTTATAAAATTTAGAATTATAATCCTGAACTAACATAGAAGTTACTAAACACTGTAATTAATATATTTAAAACTTTAATAACGGTTTATGTTTAGCGTCAGATAAAAATTGTCATTAAATTTGGTCAAACTTTCCTTATACCATAAATAATGTTATCTCTAGAGAACAAAATTTCTTATTAAAGTCGAGTTGTAATAAATTATTGATACAAATAAGCTATAAAAGCGAATTGCGAGAGTGGTGTCTATACATAGACCTTTGTTTGGTAAAAGAAATATCACTGGTGTTGGCGCTAACCTGGAAGACGTATTCTGTCTTTTGCTTTAAATTGCTTATTGTCGTTTCGTGCCGATCCTTATTGACGATAAGTGTTGATGAATTTTTCTCCGATGCTTTCGTGAAGTATCTCACTTCGTATAAAGCGATATCATTATTATAACTATCCTCTGGTGTATCCCAGGCTAACAGAATTTCTGTGCTCTTCACGGAAACCACTCGCACATTAGACACACTGCTTGATGGCACTGCTGTGAAGAAATGGTAATACAAACATATTATACGCGCTCGTATATTAATATGATATACGATGTGCAGTAAAATTTTTCAAACCCTTTCAAAAGTTTGGGCACAATAAATAGGAAGCGGAGGAAGAAAGTGTTAGACGAGAGACAAGATTTACTTCCGAAAAATTGAGCTCATCATCAAAACTGTCACTATATTTAATGGTTAATCGCGAGCGTTAATGCATATTTCGATGTAATGACCGAAATATGGGCACTTCGCGCAACTTATTAATGATTTTTTATAGTGAGAAACAAACATCATATTTGTTTACCACAAAATCCTGTGAACATATAACTAGATATTATTATTGATATCCGTTCTAAATGAGTGCTATTGAGAAATAAGACGTCAAAAACAGAGATCTCTGACCCCTCTATTTGGCAGATATAATATTAGAAAATTATGAGAAAAACGAAATACACGCAAAAATGGTCGCAATAATAAGTTTGAAATGGAGTATAAAGTGATGGCAGTGCTTACAGGTTATGTCCCACTATGTTATGTGATTGTCAAGAGAGTATAAGCAAAATAGAGGGGAAAGAGTGGCAAAGAGTGGGAACGGCGGCCAAAATAATGCGTTCGTATGAGACAGAAGGGAAGACAAGGGAAGACGACACAGATTGGATAATCACATCAATATCAATTATTGAATGCTGCAAATGCACAGCTAATACACACCATTATACTTCTGTCCAGAGCCGTCCTCTGTTATTACCAGCGAGATATAGCCTGACAACGAGAAAAGCGTATTTTGTGATTAGCCTATTATTTTCGTATATCGGAAGCTAACGAAAATTTATTGCACTCTTTTTTACGTTGTCTAAGATTTATCGATATTCTCTATGACTTCTATACACGTCTATACACTTCTACTCTACACGACTAGCGCTATTCAATTCAATACCTGATGCTTCAGTGGTGACTGTAATATCAATAAATTGACTCGAATCATAGCCCGAAACACCATTTTCGGCGAACACCATAAATCGATAGGTCGTAACCGGATTAAGACCCGAAATGGTGAGTTTGGTGTCATTAAAGTTTTCCTGTGCCGGAATGTAAGTGACACTCGACGTGCAACCATCGCAACTCACTCGATATACGGTATCATTACGACCTCCCAAATACTTCGGTGCAGCCCATGATAATATCACCGTTGATTGATCCACAAAATTCACTGTGAGATTCTGCGGCGCTGAGGGTGGCTCTGAATATTTGGGTAATAAAACCGCTATTTAGCCATTGAAACATTATATCATGTAATAAATTATAAGCCAAATGATAATAATGGTAATAATAATCTATTGTATATAATAATATAGAGAAAATACATGGAGTTTGGAGAAAACATGGCTATTGTTGGGTATGTGCTCGACATATCATCAGTGAAGAGCATTACGATTAGCCTCAAAGCGATTGTAATGCTCGTAATTAACACTTACGAGTACACGGCGCCCATTTAGCGTCCTTATGCGCCCGATAGTAACCGGCGTCACATCTGCATTCGGTCGAGCCTCTGAACGTAGCAGTGCTGTGCGTCGGGCAGGGCCGACATAATTCATCACCGATAACTGGCTTGAAAGTTCCCGGTGGGCAAACTATATTATAAAGAGATAATCAACTCTTATGTAAATAACGCGATGACATGGACAGCGATCGGCCGCAGGCCATCAAATTATTAAACGAAAAGTAGTTAGTCTTTAAAGATGATGAGCAAAAATAGAAACTTTTAGTTTGATTGCCGAGAGAGGAGAGGAGAGAGAGGGAGAGTACGAGTCGATTAACATAAATGTGAAATTAAAAATAATATCAAACAGAATATCGATTAACAAGAATGCCAACCTTGACATGTCTGTCCACTGGGCTCATAGCCAGCCATGCACTTGCATCCACCCGATGGCAGCGTCCAATTACCGTCACCTTTGCATAAAAGCCTCGGTTTATCGACTTGTTGAGCGTTTGGGACGCACTTTCCTTCAGCGGATACTATTGTTGTCAATTCTTTGCCGGTCGGCGTTTCGGGAAACACCGCGAAATTTGTTGTTATGTTTGGACAAACAACATAAAAAATTTTGATGGCAATAATGGAGAGACACGCGCCCTGATCTCGAAACGCGAAGTAAACGCCTTTCTTAGTCACTGGAATACTTCTTATCTCGGTATTGATGATAACCTTTATGTGGGATGTCATCAAAAAATATTACAATACATAAATAAATGGCAAATAAATACATAATCTTTTAATTAAATATAAGAATAACTATAGTTTAAAATAGTAAAAATATTTCATTGTAGTTATCAATACATAATTAATTTACAAAATGTTAAAAATGATGGTTTACCTCGCTATTAGAGGTAAATCTTCCCTCATCGGCAGCAATTCTGTCGATGAGTTTATAGGAGTCTGGTTCCCACGGCGGCGGCTCTTTGTTGGCCGCATCGAATTCGTAATGAAGCAGCGAAAACGTTTCCTTACATGAGAGAGCCATACCTACAATTTTTGATTAAAGTTTGAAAATGTTATATAAATGTTTGTTAAAACTAGTTATTAACAAGTTTTGAATAAATAATCACTCTGTTGTTAGAAAGTAAAATATGAGCTATTCTTCATATCAGCTTAAAATTCAATTCGAAATAACATCAGATTAGTTTAATAACTCAATGTTTTATATTAATCATTTTAAATTTTTATAAAAGTTATTAATAATTTCATAATAAATTTATTTTAAGTATGATAAAACTTCACATTATAAAAATTAATTTCATACTGCATTGAACCTGTGTTCAAATTAATTATGCAATAATTTATTAATAGTGTTAACATAACTCAATTAATAAATTAAAGATTTACGTCAATGTAAAAAATATAAAAAATATGATAAATTGAGTCTGGTTTCAAAAATTAAAATCACACCTTTAATTATATTAATGAATAATAGCTTTTATATCAAGATATAAAATATATTAAATCAAATAAAATCAAAGCTAAATATAAGAAATCGTAAAAAGGAACGCCATATAAATAAACAAAACTTTATAATCTGAATTTAATTAATTAATTAACTTAAAAATAATCTTTTGGTTATAACTTATTTAAAGCGAAGTAAATAAAAATTTTTATGGCTTCGATTAAATTTATAAAACTGAGCTTCATTTAAAAATAACCTCATTATTTATAAACAGCTGCATAATATATATTCCCCATTCAGATGTATACGAAAATATCCAGTAAACACACTTAAAATTTTATTTATAAATTCAAATTTATTAAAGTAGAATTTTAGATTAATGGCCAGCACTCAAAATTTCAAATTCTAAACCTATTTTACATCATTAGTAACACACATACTGGTCTATGTATTTAATATAACATCCATAAGTCTGTTTGTCTGTCTCTCAATAGACCAGAAACTAACCAAAAACAACTAACAATACCTATGCATATATGATTCTCCAAAAAACCGGTATAAAAGGTTAAAGTGGTCAGAAAAACATGGTTGCGGTTCAGACGAACGGAAATGAAGACATATTATGTCATTCAACCTGGCATTGGTTAACAGAATCAAATAATAAGATAAGGGGTTCACTGATGGTAGAAATTCTACAATTGATTTCAAAAACAAAATTTTGAAAGAAAAACGTGTTCTAGTGGTTCAAATAGGAAACTCTCATGAATTAGCATTACCTAAACCTAACCAAAAGTCTGTCTTAATGGTGGTCCTCCTTCGTCTTCCTCTGCTAGAAAGTTGCTGAACCATAAATATGTTAATATTCTTTACCCGTTTATCAAAAGAAACGCTTGGGTAACATAAAACCAAAAATAATCACAAATTTATTCTGCGAATATTTATTAACACATTTCTCGTTTTAACTAAATAAACAATTGGAAAGCTATCCTAATTTGCATTTTACAAACCGAACCGCATAACCATGAAAATTGAAATTATTCAGTATTCATATAAAGTTAAATGTGATTTAAAAAGAGTACGCATAATAATAATAATAGTAACAATAATTTGCAGCACAACGCAGCACAAGGAGGTGTAGTGTAATACCTGGAAAGAGGTTGCAGTCTCTCATACTAAATTTGATTTCAATGTAGATGCGATTGGCGTCCTTTCTCTCGATGAATGGCGTCCATAACCAGTTATTGACATTATTATAGGCCACGTCGCAGACCACGTACGACCGCCAATTGATGCCCTGCTCGAAATTAGTGAAGCTCTCCTCAACCCACTGGAGAGTCGAGATAAATAAGATGAAAAGAAATTATATCAATAAGAGATAATAAAACAAACTCAGATAATGTTAATAAAACTTTTTATGCCCTAAAATAAACTTCTTTTTTTGAGCAAAACTCTAAATTACATTTGAAAAAAGGAAATTAGATTTAGAAGTAGAGAATAAGATAATAATTGATTCATTCGATGTTTCTCTTCAATAATTCCCAAATGAATGGCATAATTATTTTCAACTCTTGGCGTAATTAAAGTTTAACTTATTGGGTGGAAATGGCAAAAGGGATACGAAACTGTGTTTGTGTCGCATTGAGTTCACGAGTAGGGTTTGACAATTAGATAATCTAACTGATGGTGAGCTTTGAAAATGAAAATAAATGAGCGGAAACTGTTTTCAAACTACACTGGATTTTGTTGGCGCAGTGTTTCACAAAACTGTCTAATAAGCGAGAGATAGTGCTTGACGTTTGGACAGATAGACTTAAAATGGTTCAAATGGTTCGCCAATTTTGTTAATTTATGCAACACTTGATCACTAGTGTATCTCTTTTATGGTATATTATGCGCTCAACGTTTTCAGATACACCATCTGTTACTAGTATTTCTTTTTGCCATCTTTTTTTCGTAGAGAAAGAAATGATAAGCAAAGCGTAAAGATTGACATTTCGGAATGCCAGATGAAAAATGTGAAAATATTGGCTACTTTTTTGCTTTTCAGATTTTTCAAATGCATTATTGCCATCCCTGTATCAAACGCTGTATATATTATTTTCCTTTTTCATAAAATGTATTTTGGCTTTGGATGCGAGAACTTAAACATTTTGATTTGCGAGTCCTTTTTTCTCCATTTGAAACTATTTTGACTTTTTAAGAGTTTTAAGTGTTACAGAGTTTAATGAAATCTGTGCAAGACTTCAAACGCATGTTTGAGCGCATGTCAAACTTATTTCTCGAGAAAACCGGCTTTTTTAGTGGTGAATATTTTATAAAACGCAAACTCTCTGATAAACCTAAAACGTGTAGTTTTATTTAATTAACCAGTTTTCCAGATGTTAAGATTATGCTTTTTTCAAATGTGACATATTAAGGATTAAATTCAAATGAAATGTAGAAAACAAAACTGAATGATTCACTTTAATATTTTAAACAATTTTTTATATGTCCTCTAATCTCGTTTTAGTGTTTATTTTAACGACACTCATATGTTGAGCAAAAAAAGATTTAGAAAACAACTTTTTGTTTAAGTCAGCATTTAAAGTATTTTTTATATCCAAAATTTCCTCAAAACACTTACCCCTGGAGTTCTTGACTGTGGCCCATAGGGATATCTGGTCCAATCTAAAGAGCTCTCCGCTGTAGTGTCCAATAGAACCACTAGAAACACAAAAGATTGAAATTAGATATGCCGTACAGTTTTATAATTACGATATTGTAATAAAGTAAAGACGCCAAGAAATTGGTCAGAGAAAGTTGAATAGTTAGGGAAACATATTTATGATGACATGCACAGAATTACTGCGATCGCATCGCTTTATTGCGTTTGTTATCTCCCATAATAATTCAAAAGCAATATTTGCAAATACGTTGAGATACAGCGCTCTATAAAAGATTCATAATAGAAATGACACACCGAACCAACCATTTTCATAGTGTTCGCATTATTTTCAGGCCTCAAGTCATTTTCAAATAAAAAACATGAGATGCCAACAACACATTAATGTTGAAAACTTATAAGTTTTCTTCAGTAAATATTGCAAAATGTTGTACAAAATGAGAGAGAAAGGACTGCGAGATCAAAGAACTATCTATGGCTCAGCATATTCTTGTTATAAGCAATTATTTTTTATGTGAAAAATTTCTTTCTCCAAAAAATAGCTTTGAAATACGTTTTAATGCCAATCGAAAGAATAATAGAAAAAAATAACAATCAATATCGCATAAAAATTGATGGCAACACAAAAAATGGGGGAAAATATGAAATTTGAAAAATGGCTCTTAAAGGTGTTCACTCGCAAAGAGCGCATCGAAATGAAATCGAAGTTAGTCTGTATTGAGCGATCAAATTTCGTCAAATGCATATACAAGTGCCGAGTATACAGATCTGTATACTCTGTACTTATAGCGAGACTCTCTTAAAGATTATTAGATAGTGAAGTTTGAAATGTTTTAAATGCTCGTTTTGCTTCACAAGTTATACTCCAATGCACGCCATGATAATGCTATTTCGACTCTCACTTCAATTAAACTTTTCTTGTTTGAGAGAAAGCGCTACTCTTTTAATCTTTAGTGCAAGTGATTTACAGCTTATTACATATAAACTTATGATATATGTATAAAAGTGAAAAATAAAAATAAGTGAAGAGAGAAATCATATTTTTAATCGCAGTTTCCTGTGCTGTCTTCACTTCGCTTCCTTATATTATCACTGTCTCGCATGTGATGCCTTTAAGATTCATTTGCGATGCCTTAATATAATTTTATTGCATTATCAACACAACCAAATACGAGCCGTTATTGTGGATAATATATAATCGAGTTCTCAAAAAAATCATTACACATCTATCATTTAGATATGAAACGTTTTATAAACATAAGCCTAATCTTCTCAAGTTTTAGTAAAATATAGCAAAATAGAATGGCTTTAAATAAAAAAAAGACTTTGACGTCCGCGTGGTTGAGCGCACATTTCAGCGTTTAAGTATATTTATGGCGAATAAGGATATCTTAAAATCAAAATTTACCAAATTCAGCATCTTTTACAAGCATTATATAGAAAAACTGTCAAAAAAATAGATTTAATTTTACACACACTGCATATTATTGATCCATAAAATGTTTTAAATTAACAAGATTTGAATTAATTGAAATAATTAAATCACTTTAGAATTGGATTATATAATAAATAGGCAGTAATTTTGATTTAAATACGTAAATCACAGAAGTTATGCAAACTATGCTGAACTTGGAATTTGAAAATGCAAAAATGCAAAAATTTATTGATTTACAAAATTCAACGAATAACAAACAGTACACCAGTTTGTAATAAACTTTAAAATAGTCGAAGTAATTTCAGAGTTTAAATGAGCAGAATTTAAATGTTGTTAAATTTATTTTTTCTGTCTTGACTTCAGTTACATCACGACGTCTTCGAATTTTTAAAAAACAAAGTTATTTATAGTTATTATACATAAAAAATTTATGCATTTCAGAGATATATTGATTAGAGAGTAATAAATTTAGTTGTGATGGCCATTACTTATAAATTGTCATATTTAGAAAAATTATTTCATGTCTGAACTTTTATTAAAAAAACGGATGCATCAGTCAATTACACTCTGAAATACGACGCTTGACTGGGACTGAGTTCGGGATAACGAATATAAAATACGAGAAGAGTAAACCCAAACCTTTCGGGTGATGGCTATTATTTGAAGAACTGATTGCTTTTTCTTCTTTTTATGGTATACGACCGGCAATAAGCAATAACATTATGTATATGGTAGACATAATACATAGAGTTTATGAAACTTATTATTTTATTGCAAACTTCGTAACAGATGCACATTTTGTGAGCGCATACAAGTCGCTATTTGCGAACATTAAGTTATAATACTCGACCGATTAAACTCCATTCGACCTAAACATGCAATTTGTAAATCAAATTCAAACTCCAAATCGCATATTCTTTGCCGAAAAAGAAATGAGTGCCGAAAATTGAATTTATTGAGAATTTGATTTTGAGCGCGACTTCATGTCATTTCGGTCAACGATGGCGAGTGTGTTACAACTGAATTCATATTAAAAATCATTAACTTGTAAGATATACAGTACAGTATATGAAGTTAAGTTATATGAAATGTTTGAGTGCATTACACAATTGAATGAAATAAATTTCTTTTAGGTCTGCCCATCATATTAGCCGTCTGTGACGGCACGTCATTTGGCGGCCGTAAATCATTGGCATGTTTTTCAAGCAAAACATTTTTGTCCATATCAGTACATTTAGTGATCATTAGTAAAAGTGTATTTTAACTTCAAAGATAAGCAATGAATGCTCTCTTTTCTGTCAGTGATGGTTCGTCTATCTATTCTCGTTATTATAAACGTTATCCATAATAATGTTGGCTTATTTGAGTCTCCATATTGACTATTATTTGAGTGTTGAATACGGAAAGACAGAGAAGTCAATAACTAATAGTAATAAATGTGACACAGAATAGCGATCAGACTGTAGTGATTAATGGTTAGCGAGAATACTAATGTTGGTAATGTTGGTCAAAGAGCCTGAAGGCAATCAGTTATACCGCACGCTTGTGTCGCTCTCTCCACAACTCAGTCATCAGTTATGGATTTATTATTTTAGTTTAAGGATTAAAATGTATGAAATATAAGTTATACTCTCTTTAACCATATGACTAACTGACTGGAAGAGCGAAAAAATTTATACACATTTTAAAGGAGATGAATATAATAAGTTTATGGCGAATATTTCACGCAACACTTGCCATAAGAAATATCTGGAGAAAAGTTATTTGAAAGGGGGATATATTCGAGGATATCGTAGCGATACGTCAACGAGAATCTCATTTATTCAGAGACGGTAAAGAATGAGAGAGGGGTTATTGAAATGCATGGCTGCGAATATCAACAAAATTATACCATACACTATGTAATAACGCACTTATTTTCTTACTAAATAATCATTCAAATTGATATGAAATATTCATGCGAATATCGATATTTGATTGCTATTTTCACTTTTATTTCATCATTAATTTTTTCTAATTCTTTGCCGTCTCGTAATTATGAAATTTCAAAATTTCTTATTTAATGGTTTTACTGCACTCATGTGCCAATTATCTGATCATTTAATCATTTTTAAAATATGCTTAATTAGAATTTTTATAAATTTATCAAAACTAAATCTTTTCCTCTTTTATTTTATGTTTGAAATTTTTTAAATTGATAATTAGATAGTTATAGAAATACCTAATGTTTTGAAAAACATAATTGAATAAAAGTGGATTTACTGAAAGTTATTTGAAAGCATATAATAATTTATTGCTTAAAATTGCGGAAATTTATTTCTCGTTAATATAAACGACAACATTGTTTGGCAAATAATAATTATTTATTAAAATATTCAGAATCATTAACTCTTATCGATGCTGTTTTCTTAAATGACAAAAAAGTTGTAGCGTATAAGCAAAAAAGTTGCAATGTTTATAAACATTGATGCATAGCAGTGTTATGCAGTGTGTGTGCATATCCTCTATGCAGTCTGTACAGTCTGTACGCGTTCGCAATGCTAATATGATGATCACCTGGAATGGTCTGGACTGCGCGAAGACTGGTTCTCTCTTTCTTTTTAGGTAATATACCTCTAGAGCTAGTTTTATGAGCATTTGAGAAAAGCCTCAATTGGTGCCGATTTCATATATTGGTGTATCTCTCCCTCTCTGCTTAAGAAGTGCATAACAACCTTCAGGTTTAGCAATAATATACAAAAAACAAGATAAGAGGAGCTGCAAGAAAATTTGAAAGAGCAAACTCGTTTACCATCGATATCTATGTGAGGCTTTGTGGCCAACAAAATGATGGCTTAAATATAAAGAAAATAAATGAGAAATTACAATAGCGATGTATAATGGCATGCAATAATAATAACACTTTCTTTGCTTTCTTTGTGCAAAAGTACTTTCACTGTACTTTCACTGTACTTTCACTGTACTTTCATTAGAGCCAAACTGTACTGCTGTGCTGTACCGCACAATACAAAGACAGTAACTTATATTTTATTATAAAACACAATATACACAACTATACACAACTACAGACAAATTGTTTGATGCTATATAAATGCTATATCATCTAATAATTATTATTTATTTACGATTATTTTGCTCGTAAAAATGTTGTGCCACTTAAACAGTGTGCCGATTAACCAAATATTTCCTTATTTATTACTTGACATAATTTCCTTATTATCCCAAAAATTGAATAATAATGAGCAGAAATCAAATAATGTTCAGTATCTAAAGTCGAGTGTATTTGATTGGCCAGCAAAGCATTAGGTATCGGTAATTATATTGGGCGAGAAAGAGTAACTCCAATAAAGAAAACTATTGTTACAATAATTGGACACTTGTGTCACATTTATATCTTCTGATCAATTGATGTATCGTTTTCACTGGTATTACGGCAACACATACTGTTAGTGCGAGAAATAGAAATTGCAATTCGAAACAAAACTGATAGCTTTGGCTCAAGAAGTGACTCACGAGATAACTATGGCCTGCAATCATCTCAAACTACCGAATAATAGTGGTGTGCTCTGCATAGACAGCAACAGACAACGAGAGCAAAACAGTCAGTACTGTACAGTCACTACAATAAGCAACTTTCAGTTAATACATCGCTTTAATAAACACATTTCACCACAATTACTGACTCCGTATATTAATTATTTGATATATAAATGCTGTCTTAATAGAGGCTCTCTTTAGGTGTGATCACGAAATAGAGTTGGCTATCATCTAAATGGCAGTTAATTGGCGGAAGGCATAAATCGATTTTAGTGGTCTTTTCTGTAAGACTGACTATTTTAGATTCGATGACTGTCAGTGTATTGATCTGAGAGGTTAGCTGTGAGTGCGAAGTGTTGCAGCGCTGCAACAAATAATTTGATCGCACTCACCCTCGCTCTCACTCAACACAGCCAAGACTGTATCGCGAATGGAAAACCATTTCTTAAGAAATAAGTGACAATATTTGCAGACATGGAATTGCTGTGATAAGAAAAATAAGCCATCGCTTGGAAAAGTTGTGGAAAGAAAGCAATCGAATTAACCATTAGAAAGGGCTGCGAATGTGTTTCGGCGAAGATAGACCATAGATGGCTAATTGTAGATATGACAGCGTGTGTTATATCGATATCAGACTCATTACTTAGACATTCACTCAATTATTAGGAAATGGATTTGAAAAATGATGCAAATTGAGGAGCAATTATCATAAGCCTTGCAAACAGAAGCACGTATTGCAAGCAAAATACTAATAAATTAAGTTTAAATGTAACTTTAAATGTAACTTCTTTACTGAATTCATGCAAATTCCTCAGTGATATTCAAACATAAATTCAAATGTCAAATATATTACTGCATTAATACATAGTGCAGTCGCGATATATAAATATTATATCAATCTTTATAATTCAACTCAACTAAACATAGCGATTGTTTTGTTGCTTTAAAGCGTTTAGCATTTAAAGTATTCCCCAAATGCCTAAACATTATTGATTCATGTCTAGTATGTCTCATTCATTAATTAATAATGAGAGTTGACTGTAGTGCGTAAAGAGCGGCAAACTTTTATGTTTCATTTGCGAACTATCATTATTATTATAAAATGAGTGCGCATTAAAAGGTGAACAGCAATAAAATATTGAGGGCTAATAAAAGGAAACAAGAAATGAGGCAAAGAATTACGGCTAATGTTTAAGTGAATCGAAAATAGGAGAGAATTACATGAATTGCATAACACTGTACGCGATGGCAATGTTTTTGTTATTCTTACACGTCTGTGTCGGAGTTATATGCCTTTAAGAGACTGCACAACTGCGCCAATAATGGAGCGAAGCTGACGAAAACCTTTAAGGTTTGCTTTATTTTACGGAATCATATGATAGACGTTAGACGTCGAGCAAATAAAAAGACATCTCACAGCTAATAGAATGGCTCGAAGTTGCGAAACAAAAGTTGACTTTTCGAGAGATAGGGATGAGAGAGAAATAGAGAGGAATAGAGAGCAGGCATGAGAAGCAATGAGAAGCTATGAGATGAGATGAGATGA